>JAUCBJ010001715.1:0-81308 GCA_032718475.1 Nemertoderma westbladi
TTTCATAAATTGTCGTTTTATGCAATTTATAACATCCCCAAAATTCCATTAATTAATAGATCATGGGAGCGGAGATTCATCCTATTGAGTGTATTAGAGTGCGAGAATCTCCAACATATAGTCAATAGCCGATAAAATTAATAAAATCATGTATAAAGAGGATATTGACAATTAAAGAATTATTATTAAATAGCATCCCAGATCTGTATGCATGAGAATTACCCTAATTCTACCGCTAGCATTCCATAATGTCACCATAGCAACACCCACGCTAGAATTAGAAGCAAGTTAAGAGAACAATAGAAAGCTTGACACATTGCATAGCATAGAGAATACATAACACACTGTTAGTATCCAAGGATACACAGTAATAACGTGACATTCTGGAATGCACTGACTAACGGACAAATGGCCTGTATGTGTACAATTGGTGACAGTTGTGTGGAATTTGTGCGTTTGTAGGTGAATGTTACTGCTAAGGTGTGTTTACAGTAGCTAGTCGCAATTGTGAAAGTAGCCCAACTCTCCTATAGAAAGAACCTAAAGTGGATTCAAGCCTTTGGGACGGACAGTGGAGTGACTTGTGCCGGTTATCGTTGTCGTGCGGTTGCTACATGTTGGCGTAAACACCTCGACGACGGTACATCGGCGCTGAGAATCCCACTGTCCGGGGGCAAAGAAAGGTAGGCAGCGACGCCCGCTCGCCTAAACATAAACTCATTATAATATTAATAAACTCAGATAACAGATATGACGGAGTTGATAGAAGATGATCTTGGTATCAGGGAGTGATATACTCTACCTTTGCAAGCATTTGTGGATAGCTTGATATGCGGTGAAGCCGATCCAACCATTACGGAGGACGATGGTCGTTATATCGAACCGCCGATGTCCCAAGAGCAACTTACGCGTGAATTGGACTAGCGAAAATTCACCTCTCGCTATACGCATCGTAATAGTGCGTATATGGACTTCCTAACTACCGGCCATCCTATCGATTTACATGATACGAACGATGTAGACACCGAAAGGGAAATGGTTCTATTTAAATATCATACCCAGCGGAGTCGTAACGGTAAACCGAGAATAGATCACGAAAATTCTATTCGTAACAGGCTGGGAAGACGAACCAATATGCCTAGAATCTGAGGAGATTCAGCCTATCGCGCCCGGAACAGCGACAACGATTATATCCTAGAACGGTATCAAGGTCCACAGTGTCTCACTGCGTACAATTATCGCCATGCCAACTATGTTTCTCGGCAACGTTGTCGGTTATGCGCATCGAAAGACCACGATACGCCCATGAACACCAATGTCCGCTGTTCCTATTTCCAAGAACAACCGACTATGGAAATTTATTGCGCATATTGCAGACTCAATAACTTGCATATCTTTGCGGTTTGCCCTCAATTTATGACTCAATGTCACCATTGTCAACTAAAGGGACATGCCAGTTTCGATTGCCCTTTTAATCACGATTTGGAAAGCGTAGATGAAATGATCACACTACGTTACATCAGAGCTGGGGAAGCGAACGCTGATTTACATTGTGATTCGCGCCATCGCTATTATCCCGGACGCGCTTACGAAGGAGTTTATGCGTTCCATCCTTACCTATTCGCTTCGGTTGAAGAGAAATCACGCATATCAAGTTACGAGCTGCTGAAGCGCGTCGGAGAATGTATTTCAACCAAATTCGTACGCAAATTTCTCAGGAGTGTTAATCCTAGCGACCTTCATTCCTATAACTTAATCAATTATATCCGTCAGGATCCGGACTATGGAGACTTATTTGTTAACTCACACCCCGAGTTGCAGGAAGTACATCGAAGGCCTTACGAATACCGAGCCCGCGAACGCGAGTTGGAAAGGACCATTAAACCCCGGAAGTTTCTAACTGCCTATGGTCCACCCACGGCCCTCGTTCAGACCACTCGTAAAGGACCCGTAAGAGCGGCTGTCTTGAAACGAGCTCTCACAGCCGTTAGACCCCTCTCACCTGACGTTGATGTCAATCAACCCGGTACTTCGACTGACGGATACACCGACCATAATCCTACACCCTCTGATGCAATCATATTGCACCCTTCACCCAGGAGTTATAGCCCTCCTTGTAAAGTGGCTCGCCCCAAAGAGAAAAGGACTCTTGCTAGCTTTAAAAAACTGCGTAAACGCCGTCCGCGCAAGAAAGACTAACTGTTTAGAGTATTTACGTATATTAGAAACTGTGATTTTGTATATTTTATAGACTCAAATCCCATTTTCTGGGAGCGGTGTAAAAGCTTCTGTGGGATATAACTGGCCCTTTTGCTTCGCAATCCAGTTTCCCCCCAGGCGCTGGAATACTCTAAAAGGGTTCTCTAACTGTATATATATTCCCCTCGCCCTCAAGGTACCGTTACAGGTGTTTTAACGGACATAAAAGTCATTCTGCTATATACGTGTTTTAGCGGACATGGTAAGACAAAAACCTGCAATGCGGCAAATACCTTTCATAGCTTAGCCGTGATGATTCATATTACGACATCTAACAGCTGGTTGCTGACATGGAAACAGCCATTGGATGCATGGTTCTTTGTTTGGCTTGAGCCAATCAGAGCGATTTTTCCTGTCGACGTGTAGCTTTTCGGTCGATCATAAGGAGAGTGTACAGTCTTACTGTTTTCACTTGATACTTTGTTGTTATTGCTGTCTAAGCCAGAAACACCGGCTCTAGAGTTAATTGTTTTCATACTTTAAAAGAAACATTAGTAGGCTTAAATTATAGAGCGTATGACTGTTATCAGTTCAACTCAGTGCATAACAGTGCATATCACTGTACATATCGGTTCATATCATATCTTAACCTACCGTCTTAATGCTGTTTACTGTTGTGTTTTGATTGAATATTATTTGGAGAACATTTATAAAGAACCCAAATTTCCCAATTTTCTTGATACACTACAGGTTAGAGAGGCGGGTTATATATAGCGATTGCGACTTATATTATTGTGGTTTGTATTGAATTTAATGCTATTTGATAAGCCCTACATGAGTCAATTGTTGTTCGCTTTATATATGATAAAATACATTGACGGTCGGCAAATTAGTGAGCAGTATTGTGTGTTACCGGTAGTGTGCATGATTGTGACGGATAACTAAGCATTTCCTAAAGAATGCGCCTCATACGTGAATCATAAGCCTTACCGACTTACCGTTGTGATTAGTATAAGTCATAGCTCTGTTTACTTAGATAGAGCGCCACGTCCTAAAAGAACGGTTAATATTTCCCGAAAGTGAATAATATTAGTCAGAAATTATTTATTAACGATCAATCGAATAATACAGTAAGCTTCACTGCAATAATAATCTAAGCCCTCAGAATGCAGTCTCCCGGGAATATCCAGCGGGTGAATGGACGCGCACTAGGCTGGCTTCTGCTAATGTTGTGTTTATTGGTATTAAATATTGTCATCTTCTAGAGTCGATTTATAAACCAAAAGACATATAAATTTTGGCAGGTTAAACTGCTAAAGGTCTTCAAAAGCGCGTACACACCCGCTGGATATACCCGGGAGACTGGATTCGGAAGCTTGACCTTATTGCGGTGTAGGCCTACTGTATTATTCAACTGATCGTTAATATATAATTTCTGACAAATATTATTCACTTTCGGGAAATATTAACAGTTCCTTTAGGATGTGGCGCTCTAAATATGTAAACAGAGTTATGACTTACACTAGACACAACGGGATGGCTATGGATTCACGTATAAAGCGCATTCTTTAGGAGATGCTTTGTTATCAGTCACAATCATGCACACTACCGCACAATGCTGCACCGATCTGCCGACCTTCACTAATTTTAGTCACATATAAAGAGAACAACAACCGACACATGTAGTGCCTATGAAATAGCATTAGATTCACTCCAAAACCACTTTAATGTAAGTCGCAATTGTTATATGTAACCGGTCTCTCTAACCTTCAGTATATCAAGAAGATTGGGGTTTTCTGATTATTTGTCGATATTATCCAAATATAACAAGATTCCATCAACTGATATAATTAATAACCGAATAAACCATAAATAGCAGTGAAATAATGCGGTGAAAGCATAATGCATATGTACTGAGTTGGTTTGATAACAGTTATACGTTTCTATGACCAAAGCCTACTAATGTTTGGCTAAAGCCTGAAACACAGTAACTCCAAAGCCGGTCTTCTGGCTGTGGACAAAATACACATACTGACTCAATTCATGAGTTTCTGTATACAATCTCCAACACAGAGTCAAAAAACGCTCTGATTGGTCGACCGAACAAAGAGAGAACAAAGAACAAAGAAATGTTACACGTGGACATATCAGCTGTTAGATGTCGTCATGGTAACTACACTGTATCAAGAGGATTTTGGCTTATTGCGACATAAGATCGCTAGTTATGTCCATTAAAGTACACAGCTAGTTATGTCCGCTAAGGCACACATACAGAAGAAATGGCTCTTTATATCCACTAAAACACCTACAGAGTACTTTGCGGGGAAAATAACTAGCTAGATCCGCAAAAGCCTTTACAGTGCTGCTAACTCTCCTTGGGTATTGAGACGCAATACACCCCCACCACCAATAGTATACAACAGTGGTTAGACATTCCTTACATTCATTGGCTTGTGTAACCTAGTCACTAATCCAATTCGTGGAATCCAGATCTCACCACCTCTCATTGAACGATAATTCATACCTGACATTCTTGAATATCATCACTAAATAGAACGTAACGGACAGCTTTTACTGGAATCACTGTAGACAGCGACTACTAGCGGAGAAACTAGAATTGTATAAAAGCTTCTGCGATACTTGTTACTCCTGTTTCGTTTATAGGGGGTTTTAGTTTGTCAAAAATAAAGCCACCCAGCGGGAGAAAAAAACATTGTATGTATGGGGACAGCAGTCAACTTATTTATTCTCTAGGTTGTGCAAATAGAAAATCCCACTAACGATTAATTCTTTGCTTTACGGAAATAATACCTTGTTTGTGTAGAGATTATATTGACCTAACATCATGTCAAGATCAGACACAGAGACCGAGCCATTTGCTCAACGTCCACCACCTATACCTGCCTCTATTACTGAAATTACCCCGAGTATGGATCTAGCTTGTTCCGGTACAGTAGCACTGCAAGACTTGCACACAGACTCGGAGGATTCCGACTAAAATGAAGGTATGGACGCCATATCACGGCACCTACAGCATTACATAGCTATAGTAGGAGAGGCTGAACTACGTAGGAGGTTAAAGGGTCTAGCCCCCTCTAGCCCTGAATCAATGGCAGTTCTAGACGGAATAGAAGCGGAGCCTGACATGCAAGCACAGACAGAAGGGCATGCAGCTGAAAAGGAAATATTAGAAATGGAGCTGCAATTAAACGCGAGTCAGCGACGTTAATGAGTTACAGTTAGAAGCTGAACAGTGACGTAATGAGTTACAGTTAAAGGTTGAGCAGCAAAATAGCGAGTGCTTAGAAGCTGATATAGCTCTACAAAATCAAATAGCGCTGAAAAGATTAAGTGAAAATCAGCGCAAGGAAAGGTTATGTTCAAACCGAGGACGAGATAGACCGAATAGAGGGACTTATGCTTCATCGGATGAAGGAAACTCCACCGATGCTAGTGAAGGTGGTAGCTACTCTCGGGGCAGACGAAAGAGAGCTGTTAGAGTGGTGCTACCGGACCTGCCTCCATATAATAGAGACAGGATGCCCTCAGACCCGACAGATTTAGATCATCCGAGACTGCTGGATTCGCGGCCCCCCTGGGGAGGTTACAGGTGAAATATGAGCCAAATGATCCTGAGTTTAAGATCTATATAGATCTACGGGAATAGAAGCCATCCCAGGTGGTAGCACCCCCATCGTGTAGTGTATCAGCCGAGCCGATTGACCCAGTAGTAGTTCCCCACTCAATCACAGCAGCAACCCCTTACCGCGATAGAGATATTATACCACCGATAGGCCCCATCACGAACCATATTCCTCGTATAGATTGCCCAGAACCCCCCAAGCCTAACTACCTGACTACCTGTCATTCAACACCGATATATCACCAATCACCAAAGCGGAGATAAATCCTCGCTCAACGATTCATTACAGCCAGCAAAACCAACCGGATGGCAGGCACCTGGCTCCCGGATCGACCCACTTGGCCGCGAATGCGACCAAGTGGGGTGGTAGTGGGGACCCGGCATCCAGGGCCAGGAATGCCGTTTTCATCCAGCGGAAGGGCGTCAGTCCCAAATAATGGGCAGGGTAGGACTTACCCCAAAAGTGGTGTCAGGTTTGCGCCAGACACTCCAATTGAGGTGTTTCCCCAAGGTGACTCTATTACACTTCCAGAGGCCTATGCACCCCCGTTAGACCCCAATCTACATAACACTCACAGTCGTGTGCCAGAAGTCAGACAACCCAGACCCCTAGACAACGACGACTCACGAGAAATCATTGATTCTTTGTTACAAAGAAGTGATTCTTTGTTACAAAGAAATGATTCCTTGTCTCATGAAAACGAGTCTCTAGCATTAAGGACTGATAACTTAGAACAACAAATAGCCTCAATGCAAGACCATATCACAATAACAAATAGGAAAGCGGACCCACAAGCAGCGTCACAAGGTGTGAAAATCCTGAAACGTGCCTCATATGTGAGTGGCATTCATACTGAAAACATGGCATATCAGAACGATCAAAGCTCACATCTAACCGACATTCTATTGAATTATATAGCAGCTCAAGCCGACCTTACCCATCATATGGCTAGAAGTGAGGCCTGACAGTGCGTCTCTGCAGGTCAAATCGTAAAGTTTGACGGTGACGAGCTAAAATGGTTACCCTTTGTGGAGTTCTGTAAGGATAGCATTCTAGACTCACCGTTGAGCGACCGTGAGAATTTCCGATAGTTAATCAGTTGTCTGGAGGGACCCCCAAAACAGATGGCTGCAAGATATGTGGGCCATGTAGACGGCATTAATACTGTTTGGGATACTTTAAAAGAGCAATATGGAAACGAAGAAAGTTTGGCACGTAATATGTATGACAGACTGATCTCTAAAAACAGATCCACTCAAAACAGGATCGTAGAGTTTAGAGATGAGGTGGAGGAAATTTGTCGCCAACTTGATTGGCTTGGACAGAAGCAGGTCTATGATACTATTATGACAGTCCAGTTTGTCTCCAGTGCGTTGCCAAAGGGCTCCACGGGGACCAGATGGGATAGATATACTTATAATTATAAGCTCTAGCATGGATGCCTCCCCGACATGGACTCGTTCAGGAGTTTCCTAAAGGCCGAAGCCTCTATTTATCTTATCACAATGAACCGGGAAAAAAGCAACCGTTCCGACACTAAAACATCAGATAAAATAACGACTAAGAAACGGTATGCTTCAATTTCAATTTCAATTTCAATTTATTTTTCCTTTCAACAATTTCCTATACAATCAATTCTATACAATCAATACAAACATTGGATGAAGGTGATGGTGATGACGAAGTAGCAGCCAATAGCGAAGCTAGTATAGCCTGCTACTCCGACTGGAAATTGATGGGTTGGAGGTGGGGTGGGGGGGGGGGGGGTGGGTGGGCGTGTCTGCTCCTCTAGAATTTGTCTGGTTTTTGAGCTTTATTGTATAAGATATAATTGATGGTCAGCCGAATAGTGTAGCAGTAGCATTCTGGGATAGAAGACTTTGAGAGGCAATAAATGGCAGCGACTATAATATAAGATACGTGGTGAGATATAAAAAGTGGGCATGGGCCTAACTACAGGGACATTAACAGGTGGTATTTATACGCTGACGAAAATGCTTTTTTGATTTTGAGTGTTTTAATTGAGATGGTAGTGCGTTCCAAATTGAAGGGCCTTGATAATTCATGGAAGCTTTGGAGGAAGTTAGGCGGACCTTCGGAATAGAGAAACCATCCGTAGTAGCAAGGCGAGTTGGATATCTGTGTACAGAGGAAATTTTGGTGAATAATGAGCCTAGAGTAGAATCAGGTTTAAATAAGTTAGCGTTTACATCGTACATGAGGGATCCTACTTGGTGCTTATAGAGGAGGTCAATAGGTAGGATGCCGAGAGACTTATAGATAGGTTTAGAAGAAGCTCGGTAGTGCGAGAAAGTAATACAGCGGAGGAGTTTGTTTATTTTTATACGTAGGGGTTGTAGGGTATAAGAATGGGTTTTGCCCCAGAGTAGAATGCCATACAATAAATAGGCGTGTACAAGTGAAAAATATAGTTGGCGAAGTATACGAAGGGGAAATATGTGACGCAGTTTGTAGAATATTCCGGAGGTTCTAGAGATTTTAGACGTAATATGTTTAATGTGAGATTTCCAGTTGTCATCTACTAGAACCCCTAGAAATTTAAAATGTGGTTTCCGAGTAATGGGGGAATGGTTAATTAGTATTGGGTCGGAGTGAGTATTAGGGTAATTAGAGTATATAGCATATTCAGTCTAAGATAGATTGAGAGATAGACGGTTGTCTGATAGCCAATCCGCAATCTTAGATAATTCAGAGTTAGTTATGGAGATTAAAGAGTCCAGATTAGGTTTAGCTATATGAATAGTTGTGTCGTCAGCAAATAATGTTGAGATTAGTGAGGTAGCATTGGGAATGTCGTTAATATACAATAGGAATAGGATTGGCGAGATAGTGGCGCCTTGTGGGACACCACATGTAATAGGTAAACTAGAAGAATGGTGGTTATGATAGAAACAAATTGGGTTCTAGAATCTAGGAAGCTTGAGAGTAGTTGCTGTGGTATTCCCCGGATACCATAGGAGTTTAGCTTAGAGGTTAGGATAGAGTGATCAATAGTGTCGAAAGCCTTTTTTAGATCTATATAGATAGCACTGGTGAATAGTTTTTGGTTTAAGTATTTGTGAATATTCTCTACAACGGATAGCAGAGCATGGGATGTTGTAGATTTAGGGCAAAAGCCGAATTGAGAATTAGACAATATGGAATATTTTTTTTAGGTACGAGAGTAGTTGGTTATTAATTATGGATTCGTACAGTTTGCTTATTACGGGTAGAAGAGAAATAGGTCGGTAGTTATTAGTGTCCGATGGGTCGGCACTCTTGAATACGGGAATGACTTTGGCCGATTTAAGAGCCTTAGGGAAGAAGCCTTGAGTTATCGATAGGTTAATTAGGTGATTAGGTGAGTAGTGGGGAGCGGTTGTATTTAGGAATATCGTTGGCTAGTTTAGGTCCTATGGTAGTAAAGTGCAGGTTGAAAGCTTCAGCAATTTGCTTTGGGTCGGTGATGGTTTTGGCAGAATTATCAGTACGGATAGTTAGTTTTTTTGGAGTATTTAAATGTTTTGTTTTATTTAATGCAGAGTTTATAATTATCCATGTTTTGCGTATGTTACCTGAGTTAGTTTCGAATTCACTAGAGTAATAGGCCTTCTCGGCAGCCCGTATAGTAGAAGTTAATTTATTCCTATAGGTTTTGTAAGCAAGAGTATTAGCAGCGCTAGGATTCCTAATGTAAATTCTGTATAATTTGTTTTTATTAATGGAGCTTTTGATAAGATTATCAGTCATCCAGGGTTTAGATAATTTTTTACGGGGTGGAATAGATTTCTTAGGTAAATGTTTGTCGCAGATAGAATTAAAATCGGAGTAGAAAGAGTCTAGTTTGTCCTTGTCGGCTATAGTTGGAGTTAGATAAGACCAAGATTTACTACTGGCTATGTCTCTCAGAAATTGATCCTTGTTAAAACGCGAGTAATCGAATATGGAGCTGCTGGATGAAAATAACAGGAGTATTTCTGGAGGATAACGAATGTAGCATAGTGATCAGAAGTGCCTATTTGTGAGTTAAAAGTACCGGCTGTAGTAGTATAATTAGTAATGTTTGTAAGTATATGATCTATAAGAGTTTCAGAGTGTATTGTCTGATCGGGTAGTTCATTATGAAAAACACGTGTAGGTTGGTTGATGAGTTGTATAAAACCGTAGGAATTAATGAGGTCAGTATAGGATTTGGAAGTAGTGGTTGATTTTAGAAGGTTAATATTAATATCTCCTGTGATAATTACATCATAGTTGTTTTTAGTAAGTTCAGTTAGAGCTAGATCGAGTAATTCAAGAAAATCAGTAGGGAGTACAGAATGTCTACGGTAAATAGTGCCTATAATTAAGGACTTGGCATTTTGTGGTCTTTTGATTTGCACCCATGAATTTTCAAGGCCATTCATTTTTAAATCAGGACGTGGGGACACATCCAGGGATTCCTTGATATAGATAGCAGTACCACCACGATTTAATTTGTCGCCTGTTTTCCGAATGTCAAGATAAGGGGTGTGAACAACAAATTAAAGGCTAACAGTGCCAATAGTACAGTAATAGCCCACGACCAATAGGTGAAATGAAGCTGCTACAGAACAAGTGGGTAGTACATGACATCGCTCAACACTGCATTCAGTGTCGAGTTAGGCTACAATTATCCAGAAGAGTTTGGGGTTGGTGGGCTACGACGATCAATGGTTTTCCTAGTTGGTAGGGTAGTCAACAACTCAAGGTCGGATTGGTTCGCAATGCGCATGCGCAGTGGTAAATCATTTTCTTTAATGCGAATCATAACAACTCCATTGAATGAATATACCGCTCGTATTTCGTGTTTACGTTGTAGCTCACGCGCTTTATTGTACAGCTCAGCACGGGATGGAATTAGATGTTCCGTTACGTATAACGGATTTGGCAACGATTTTTTACTCCGGATAGCTTTTAGTCGAGAAGCGTGGCCTAGAAAGCTTATTATAATAGGGCGACATTTAACTTTACCGTCTCCAGCAGCCCTTTCCTTGATTTTCTTGCGTAGCCTGTGGAACACATCGATCATAGAAGGAGGAATTCCGAGTTTATTTGTAATATCAAAGACAACGGAATGTTCTTCACCTGGGTTGGTGTTTTCTGGTACAGCATGAATTAAGATATCGTGACGGCGAGAGTACTGGGCCAACTCTTCGTTTTCTGCTTTTAGCTGCTTGTTTTCTTTGACTAGATGATCAATGTTTTTTATCATGCCGGGGATAATCTTTAGAGTATCTTTTATTGCCGCGACGTCATCTTTGATACCACTGAGGGATTTCAATTCGTTTTTAAGGATTTCGAGAGAATCCAGAATATCGTCACCTACGTCTTGCCATCGAGTCATTTTGTGAACAGTTGGTGCGGAGGGTCGGTGCTGGCCAACGAGTTTAGCGTCTTACCGGTATCGCGGTAGTTACAGAGTTAGGCCTAATTATTTTGGAGATCAGCCAGTCTGTCAGTCAGTTGCCTACATCAAGTAAAGTACCGGTACCTGTACATCACCACTCCATACTCAAGAAACCTCATAGGAGCATTGAGCTCAATATATATATGCTTATGTCACTAGCTACGTTTCAGAGATGGAAGGACACGACAGTGTATACCTTAGTGATACAAGCTCAAAGGGACAGAGAAAACGTAGACGTAAAAACACAAAGATGCATACTGTAAGCACCCCCATAATTCTAAGGTGTCCCCTTTGTAAAACCACCATACACTCCATTGTAAAAAGTCCTGTTTTCTTGAATAAAACAAAAAGGGAAAGATGACAGACAATAAGAGCTTTGTTGACGTGCTCCCTGTGCCTTAGACCAGGACACATAAGACGTAAATGTCACTTAAAGGACATTAAAGCATGTCCCGTGTGTCAAGGCCCTCACCACGCTCTACTGCATCTGGACCAGACCGCTAAGGAAGAACCAGACCGACGTGTACATTTCACCGACTACGAGACAGACTCATCTGACGAAGGACCCGATACATTCCTTACTGGTGAGTTTTCTGACGACAACGAGTGCTGTAACCGCGTAAGTGTATATGAGGTCTTCACGTACGAGGAATCTACACCAGCTCAAGTCCGACTCCATGCGGGAAGTAACAGCATTGTAGTCAACGCCGTCATAGACACCGGAAGAATTCTAGAAAAACGACCTAGACATCCAAAACCAATGTCGGCCTACGCCTGTCGGACGAGAGTAGGATGGTTCTGTACCGGCCCTTAAAAAAGGACCCTGTTAGAACGGAAGGGACCTACAGACTGACGACAAACAGGCGCCAACATTTGCAGTCTAGTGACACACTTATGCAATGAAACAATAGTCACTGAGGAGGACGCGCTGACGACCCCCGACCAAACGGACAGTGACATGACTGACCGAAAGTTGCATGCCGCCACATTGGAATCATGTAACATATTAAATACAACACCCGACTTACGACTACATCGGACGGCTGATGACCATAGGGATGAATTCCCACCTCCGGTCGTAAATAATATCCAACGGGATATTTATATAGACGGCGACCCGAAAAGAGCCCCGACAGTAAAGGAAGACATAGACATTGCCCAAGGGACAGTTAACTGCCTGAAATTTGCAGGATTTCACTTGACGAAATTCACTAGCAATTCTCGCGAGTTTCTAAAGGCCATACCCCCCACAGAGCGTGGCGATAGCGAGCTTGACTTAAATAAGGACAATCCGCCCGAGACTAAGACATTAAGTCTTTGTTGGCTTGTGGAAAGTGACATTGTGGTGTCTGGAGTGGGGTTGAGAGAGGGTAATACTCGAACCAATCGCGTTTGCCTAGGCATACTTAGCGCTTATTTCGACCCCCTAGGATTCAGCAGTCCAGTTATATTGCGGGCTCGAGACCTCGTTCCACGTATGTAGAAGGAGAATGATAGTAGAAATACGCGTCAGCGCGGATGGCCTGCAAAACGACTTGCCTGCTAGAAATCGCACAAGAAGAATCTGGCAGATATGGCAAGCAAGAAGTCAAGCTGTCAGTCTTGACTTACTTTATTCTTATGGTTAACTCCTAAGTGACGTTTGAGTGCGCTGCATATCACACTCAAGCGTGGGAACGGGTTATGTGAAGTTATCCACTGACCCCCCTTTATTCAGAAATATGCCATATATTCAGCTTGACAGGCTAACAAAATTTATCCCTATATCGCTTGTCCCCAAAAAACAATAGGACTATGGGATGTTTCATGACAAATCGTTTTATACACAGTGCATGAAACTTGATCTTAGTCCTAGAACAACTATAAATAAAATGACATAAACCATAGGACTGTGGGATGTTTCATGATAAACTGTTCTATACACAGTGCATGAAACTTGATCTCAGTTCTAGAACATTCTAGAACATAGAATATGAGGTTCATGATAAGCCGTTATACATACGACGCATGTATCCTGAACCCAACTTCAATAACATGTTGCGATAAGTCATTATTAAACATGACGCGCAGCCAACCAAAACCCTTTAACTGTATGATGATGGTGATAATACATTTGAATGCGGAATCCATATCCTTTATTTCGGTTAAGCCAAACTCTGGGTAAATTCTGGAGACGGCCCGCCACTTCTTGTATAACCCGAGTACAAAGGGAGTAACAAATAAAATTATAATAAACCGTAATACGTCATGATAAGTAATTATTAAACATGGCACATGACAATAACAAACCTTGGTCTTACTGTATTATGACGGCCCAATCACACTTGAATGCCGAGTCTTAATTAATACTCCCGCTTCTTGTCAATTGCCAGAGTACAGTAAGAGATGTCAATTAGTTGGCTTGAAACTTCAAGAACCAACATAGCTCGATATTGATTAATACAAAATCATATCCATATAAATCCGTTTAAGTCACTGTAATAATGAGCATTACGGGAACGGTCGCGGTCCATTTGTGGCTCTCTCTCAATGGATGAGTAAACTTAGTTTAAGCCACCAGATCGCGTAAATCTTTATTATGTTATTTATTAATAGCTTAATACCGCCAACCCTTAATTATGACATTAATACTACAATAGTATAAACACCAATACTACACAGACAAATACTACCATTAAATAAACAAATTAACTAATAACCGACAAAGACGTAATAATATCACAGTAAACCCAGATCTGTGTGAATGAGCAATACCCTATTCTAACGCTATATTTACCGAATGTTGACCCTCGATAAATTAATAACTAATTTAGAACATTGGGACACTGGTGCGTCGCTCACGCAACCCTTTTATTAAAGTTCCAGAGTTTATCGTATTTGCTAAATTTAATACCTTTAAATTTAATTAGTGAGTATCCATGGAAACTAATATCAACATTCGGGAAATAGTAGATTTGTGATAAACATTCGTGCGTGTTGTGATATTGTGTGCGTTAGTTTGAATAGCAACTATTCTACGTGTGTTTACTGTAGCGAACCGAAACCCTATTGCTGACTAACTGCAATTGCACTGCGATATTAGATACCCCGACAAATAGCCCTCGGATAAGACCGGCCTCGAGCTTTTCCTGCGCGTTAGCCGTTGCGTCATCCACCCGTTCATCCACACCTGCTGGATAGGGAATTGACATAGCGGCGCTAACGTGGCCAGGGGCAGCTCGGGTCCATGTCGGGCTGGGGATAGAGGGCGGCTTACCATTGCCGACCAGTATAAACTCTAATAACAATAATCAACTCTTTGGCTCGCCTTTTGTTGGACTAATAGTATATTTGTTTCTCACAATAACAATAATGGATACTTCTAAGGATGATTCAATGGATAATGTCAATACGCAGCGACAACAGCTTTCAGAGGAATATCGTCGAGGTATGCGAGAAATGATGGAGGATTTGTTGACACCCGGAGTCCCGCAACAGTATACAGAACCCCTAATGTCCCCGGTAGAGATATCAGTGCGACTGCATTACCGCGCCTTTATGGACAGGTATACTAATATAGATGGATCTTATACACCGTTTGTCATATCTGAGCATCCGAGCGATCTTATATACTCAGAAGATGTTCATGAGCGACAAGACATGGAAATGTGGCGTTATGATGTACAGAGACAACGGGAGGATACCGCTCCGATGGATAAGGAAGACAACATCCGAGATACCATGTCGGCGGACGATGCGGAAACCAGCGTTAACGCGGCTAAATTCGAGGACTTAGTTACGTTCCTTCGAGAAACTCATTATCCCAAAGGTATTCACCCCGACCCGATAGCACTTTCCCCACCTTGACTGCTTATCAACGCCGTGCGAGACATAAACAATTTGTTAAAGCGGAGGCATGGGAATCGACGCCGCTTTGTTACCGCAACTGGTGTTAGACATTCTGTTGGATGAACCCGTCTACAAACTCGGTTCAGCCATATATCGGGACTTAATGGATGATTTTCCTATTGTCCACGATATACCATATCCCTTCGTCGACACTCAAGTTATCCTTCCTTGGGCGCAATCTCGCGGCTTCCTTCCGAGTTATGTATCGACGCAACGCTAACGATACGTATAACCGAGTTGATCGTACTTCCTCCAACCATATCGCGTTTCAGGAGTACGGTTGGAACTTCAAGAGACCAATCGCGAGACATATTCTCAAGTTTATGGTAATGCATATGCGCCCTATTATTTTCAGGGACCACTCACCGCTCCCGGTGCCATGTATAGTTTTATGAGTATCCCCTTGCGCCCCTCATTGGCGATGTACCTCATATTCGAAATCCAAGCGTAATCTGGATGGCTTGCGGACGTATGTAGCCGTACGTTGAGAGCGCACCCATTGCTATTAGGAACCCAACTTGCCAAGCTCAATGAATTCGGTAAATTCTTGAACTTCGAATGCTTTCGACGTTTCCTTACCCGTTTTATTTGCGCCACTGATGTCCAATGTGCTTGGATACCCAGCTACGAACTCCTCAACCGTGTAGCTTCCTGCACCAACACACGTTTTGTCCGACGTTTTCTTCGAGAAATACATCCAGAACATGTGACGTCTTACGACATAATAAAATCCATTAAAGACTCCCCCTTTTATGGTCCCCACTTCCTGGAGAGACATCCCGAGCTGCTTCCACAGCATCGAGCCTTCCAAGAACACGAGAACACGACCATCATGAAGGACCAGTCCCGCATGCTGTACCTCCGAGAATTTTCCTCGGCCAACAGTTTCCATTTGGTATTGCTACCCAAACTGTCCCCTCCGGACCAGTGCAAACCGCTGTGCAGAAGCGCTTAGCTGCTCCCCTGGAACCGGGATTCCGTCGACCGGCTGTCGACTCACGCGCCACGAGACTGGCTGAGTTCCCGTCCTTACCTGGCACCTCCACAGGAACATATACTGATCGTCCGAGTTCTCCGACGCCTGACACGGTGGATATACATCCAGGTCCCGACAAGACGATTTCGAGCGACGACCTTGCACTGCCTGCGCCCCCGATACCCACGAAAAGGAGGAAACGACTCTTTATGCGCACCAGAAGAGCACCCCAAACGAAAGCAATAATATAAGATTATTATTAGTTAGTGTGTCGAACTTTATAAAATCCCTGTACCTGTTCGCAAACTATCATATTTGTAAATAATGAACAATATGTATTTCTTATAGCGACCTAAGAGAGATAATATGACTCATATTACTTATTTACATACCCAAGGGTATCTGTAAATACATCAAACTCTAGTATTATTTAGAAGACTGTTAAATACTTACTTAGTTTCATCGGAAGTGACCTAATGAACTTTATTGTTTATATGAGAAAGTTGACCTACCTAATTAACTTCGTTTAATTTAGTCAGATTGTTTATCATATTTAATTGTATGTAGTGAGTATTTGATATCAACATGATTTAATTGTTGAAAGTTTGTATATACCTCTTTCGTGTTATGAACTTGTACATGATTTTAGGGAACGGTTTTGCTGCCAATGCTAACTGTATGCAGAAATCTTATATTTTGTTCAGATTATCATTCAATTGCAGTGCATATAATATTTGTACTTCACGTGTATTGAATAGCCCATAAGGTTGTTTATATGTTGCCTAACAACAGTTGTGGTATTACTGAATTCTCATTGGTAACTACCAAAGCCGGTATTCTTGCGTCTTATTGGCTGTTCTATTTCACTGAGCATTGTTTGTATCCATATGTAATCAGTGCCCACCTTGACACTATAGGCTTAACCTGATACCATCTTCAGGTACTTTACATCAATTTTATAGCCTAGCAAGTCACGTTAGTTACAACGGCTTGCAATATTTTACCTAATCACTTGTACGTAACAACTTATCATTTGCAATTTATAACTTATGTTTGCATTTACTATTATTGCATTACTTGTTGATGAATATATTGGACCAGAGATCAGACCAACTCGATTTCCACACGGTGAGTGCATATTGCGCCCTGTCAGTAATAGATTCGGTTCACTTAATGATAATGTGTGTGTCCCTAGTACTGCAATATTATTCCCGACTATGCAAGTGATTCGAGTAAATTGTGCGCTTATCACGCACTAGCCAACTTAGTGTCCTACCTGTGATATATGTAAGTCATACGTACATTTACTAGCCAACAACACAATATAACGGAGCAGTTTACACGTAACTATCGAACCCATTTGAAGCAGTTTGTAAGTGCAGAGGCTTTTATACTTACAGTGACTAATTCTAGATCTCGTTAAGATATATATATTAGATAATATATATATACCCCCACCCACACTTTCGTGAGTGTTCCTGCTGTGTGGCAGGTATGCCAAGGCATTGATAGCACTCATAAGAACTACATAAAGACTTGCTAGGCCTCTTCAGGTTAGCCTGCCATAAACGCCTTCACACTATTTTCGGTGGGTAATGCATGGAATTGAATCCGCTTACAACATTTTCCCCCAAAACAAATACATTTTTGCCCAAAAAATACATATTCCCCCAAAATAAATATTACTGCAGCTTTTGTACTTTTGATTGCGTCCAAACCCCCCCCCCCCCACCCCCCCCTATCTGAAAACTTCAGTACTGCTGTAATACTGAAACCTAATAGTAAGTAAGGCCATAGGCAATATCGGGAAATCGGCCTATCGGTACGAATACTGAAACTGAAGTAGGCCTGGGTAGGTATATCGGTACGAAACCTAATATCAGAATACGTTGTTCTGAAGGCAATAGGCCTATCGGTACGAATAACCAGCACTTTTCAGTTACAACACAAAATTTTTAATTCACTTATACGATGCTATAAATTCATATTTTCAGGTTTTCTAGGGCGCTGATTCTAATAGAATACATTTATAATATGCCAGATCATTGCTAATTGTATTTTTCGGCGTAATTTGGCAAATTTGGGTGCTAGCACCAAATTTCGAAACCATCACCAAAAAGTACAAGTTTTAAAACTCTTATGAGATTTTTACTGATTCCATTGAATTTAGAACCCCCACAAACCCGTATAACGCAAGAAACAAGGTGACACAATCAGTTATATGTTACTGCAGTAACTAATCTATACCTATAAAAATCAAATTCTCTCTCTCTCTCTGTGTTCGAACTCCTCCAAAACGGGCGGAGGGATTGCGCTGGGACTTGGCATGTGTGTATAACTTTAACCAGCGGTCGTTATAGGCCACTTTTCGAAAAGTTTAATTCACGATCGGTACCGGTACTGGGTACCGGTACGTCAGTAGGCCTATACCGGTACCGGTACGCCAGTAGTATTTAATACAGCAGTAATTTTTGTAGGTATTTTTATTGTTTCATAAAGGATTTTATTAATTTATATTTGGACTCTTTAGAGACGCCATAATTGCGGGCTATCGGAATGTGTTGGTATATCTATATTAATGTATAGTGCTAAAACTGTACTGTTTAAATTTGTTTAGCCCACGTGAACGCCGAATACCTTTACCAATGCATTTCAATGGTCAACCAGCCATACTTTGCCGCACTGTAAATTTTGTTATACAAAGTAAAGGATAACGATAGGAGGCAGGAATAAAGATAAATGATTCAAGCGCACTAATTGGCTGTTCCCATAGATGTTTTAGGCATTGTTGGTGCGCAATGCATATGGTCAGAGCGACCGCCCAGTCTGCCAAAATCTATTATGTAATCAAATGGTACCACAAACCAAGCAAAGCATGTGACAGTTCTTTCCGGCTCTGTTTGTTGTTTGAAGGTCGCCGACCGTGGGGCGCTACTTGCTAGCTGTGATTGATAGTTTAAACTGGGTGCCGCTTTGCCAGAAGGCGGTACACATCAATTGAATATGAGGCAAACATTTAAAATATGCTCAAATATAAACGCCAGCGGCAGGGGATATTTTAATATCTCTATTAAGCTAAAACAACACAAGATTGTAGCCGTTCTATTGTACTTGAAAGTCGAAAGCCTTTCTTAGTTTTTAAGAAGGAATTATCGCGCTCTCGTCAACATAGTTATCCTATTAATTAAACAGTTAAGGTAGTACGGTTTGACCTGAGGTGACTAATGAAATGAATAACAAAAATGTTATTACAAGCTTTCTCCCAACAGGGCTTCTTTAGGTCATTATAATGAAACTGCGTATACACAGAGATACTACAGAGCAGTTTCTCTTATATTAATTATTGTTAATCTGTTATTGTATTATGTTATTAAAATAATCAATCTTGTCAAGCATTAATCTTGTTTCCCTAATTATGTTTGATGTATTATTTGAATGAATGTTTTTTAGAAAGACTTTAGGGTGCCGTAAATTCAATTTGTACTTGCGACCGAAAACCCATCCCGTAATGACCTCAGGAACCTCAATTTGATAAATTAATGGGAATATAGCTTCTATGCAACAACTGGCCAGCACACAAGTATCACTTTGTTGCCCGCATAATATTGTTCCCCGAGAATGCCTCTGCCTCTCAGTTAACTTACCAGGAGCTGTCAATCAGGAATACCTCGGAGTTTATTTTCTCAACGAATTAAAAGTGCCGCAAACTACCTCAAAGTGACATTTCTCAAAGAATTCAAAGAATTCAAAGTGCCTAAAAGCAGGAAATCACTTTGAGATTCCCAACTAAAAGTGTCTACAAGAATTCAAAGCGGCCGTTGGGAGTAATGTAATGACTTTTAGACACTTTTAGAAAAACTTTGAGAAAATCTCAAAGAACAGATGCACTTTGAGACCCCGACTACGTTGATTGTAACGTAAGTTGTACTTAGCGTAAGTTCCAAAATTTTCGCGTGAATGAATGCGCATACCAGTCCAGTATCCACCCCCTGCTGTTTTGTACACTGTACTATCATAATACACTGACACACCAATCTTCCGAATAACTTTATAGATGTTTGTAGGATTGAGCAAGTTTGAATTTACCTCTCTTTTATAAAGGCTCTAGTGTTCGATTCATTCCTTGATTGCCTACACAAAAATTCAACTACGCGAAACTGCATTCCATCGCTACGGCTAAACTACGCGTAGGCTACACCTACGCGGAAAATTCAAACCAGAACGTTCGGTCAAAAATGAGACAATATGTCTGTCGGTTCCGGTGTTTCCGACTTTTTATAAAACCGATATAAGTCAGTAAATCATTGATGAAATTAAACCAAACTTTGTATGTATGTAGTCGCGTGCTGCGCGAAGTCTCAGCGAACGTGTTTAATTCTTTGTCGAAGTTGTGACCTGAAGGCGATTAGAATGAATGCTGGAATGGCCCCTGGCAGTCTGGTCTGGGCTAGCTGTTATACAGGTTATACTGTTATACCCTGACTGTCCACAGTCCATACCCACAGAAGAACAGTCTAACTGACAGTCCTTTATAAAAATCAAATTCTCTCTCTCTCTCTGTGTTCGAACTCCTCCAAAACGGGCGGAGGGATTGCGCTGGGACTTGGCATGTGTGTATAACTTTAACCAGCGGTCGTTATAGGCCACTTTTCGAAAAGTTTAATTCACGATCGGTACCGGTACTGGGTACCGGTACGTCAGTAGGCCTATACCGGTACCAGTACGCCAGTAGGCCTATGCCAGTAGCGGGAAATACCGGGTAACATGCCTCGGGTATTGCCTGCTAGTATTTAATACAGCAGTATTTTTTGTAGGTATTTTTATTGTTTCATAAAGGATTTTATTAATTTATATTTGGACTCTTTAGAGACGCCATAATTGCGGGCTATCGGAATGTGTTGGTATATCTATATTAATGTATAGTGCTAAAACTGTACTGTTTAAATTTGTTTAGCCCACGTGAACGCCGAATACCTTTACCAATGCATTTCAATGGTCAACCAGCCATACTTTGCCGCACTGTAAATTTTGTTATACAAAGTAAAGGATAACGATAGAGGCAGGAATAAAGATAAATGATTCAAGCGCACTAATTGGCTGTTCCCATAGATGTTTTAGGCATTTTTGGTGCGCAATGCATATGGTCAGAGCGACCGCCCAGTCTGCCAAAATCTATTATGTAATCAAATGGTACCACAAACCAAGCAAAGCATGTGACAGTTCTTTCCGGCTCTGCACCTGTTTGTTTGAAGGTCTACTACTACTACTACTAGGATCGGCATGCTGCATTGCAGCTGCATTTTTAAGAATGCTGTGCCGGCTTGTCAACAAAATTGCACCGCCACAACTCCCTATCACCCATGACATTTGCTAGATCATCCGCATCTTTAAGGCCAGTGTCCTTTAAGATGCGTCTCAAGAAAGTCATGGGCTGTCCACCATGCTTATTCACTCCATGAGGCTGCCAAGTACAAGATTATGCACTGGCTGGTCCTCACGGCGAAAGCAATGTCCTGCAAAGCGGAGGCGATTTTGTTCTAGTGTCAAGCTTGGGGGAACCAATGAGACACCTCCAATGTTATATAGTGTCTGGTTGGAGATGTGTGCATTGTACTTGACACAATGAACCCGGCGTAGCATTCTTGTGAATGTGCCATCCAGAGATTTGGTGTCCTCAGCAGTTAGAGCCCAGCATGGACTCCCGTAGAGGAGTACTGGAACTACTGCTGCTCTAAATAATCAGACCTTAAGTTTCCGATTAATTCTCGGTGACTTCCAAATCCTGGAAAGCCTATTCAAGGCTGCCCATGCCTTTCCCTTACGTATTCGAAGGTCCTCACCTGACTTCCGGATCCAAGATCCCAGGTAACAGAAGTCGTCCACATGCTCAAGCATACCATCCTTTGAGCTTATGCTCATCCGATCAGAGACTTGCTGAGGACTTTCAAAGTTAACTGTCAGAATTTTGGTCTTTCTGGAGTTAATAAAAAGACCAACACTAGAAGCAGCATGTTCTAATAAGCTGAGGAGCCATTGGGCTCCCTCTAATGATTCTGAGAGTACTCCTAAGTCATCAGCAAAGTCTAGATCAGTTAGGTACTTGGCAGGATTTCCTCGACTTCTGGAGCCAGTAGGTGGAGTTATCATCACCCCATCATCATTATGATGATCTAAGGACATGCGTAGAACATAGTCAACCACAATAATGAACAAGAATGGTGCAAGTGTGTCTCCTTGGAGGACGCCCCATAACACTTCAAATGGTTCTGCGTCACCGTCAACAGTAGACACAAATGTTGTCGAACAATCGTATACTGATCTGATTGCTGCAATAATTTCATCAGGAATCCCATATAATGAAAGTATGCTGAACATACGTGAGCGAGAGACTGAATCAAAGGCCTTGAAGAAGTCAACAAAGATAACAGCCAGATGCCTGTCTTTCTTTTTTGATAATTCTTCAATTATCCTTCTAAGTGCCAAAATGGGCTCCATGGTTCCACGACCTTTGCGGAACCCATTCTGATTTCCACGGAGCAGTCTCTCAATGGGATCCCTGATGCGATTTAATAGGATCCTATTGTATAGCTTTGCAGCAATCGAGATCAATGAGATTCCCCGAAAAGAACCATGGAGTGTTAGGTTGCCCTTCTTGGGAACTGGCACCAACTTATTTGTTTTCATTTCTTGTGGGACTCTTGTTGTTTGGTACATGTCTACTATGATGGGATAGATGAGCTTTAAACACTCAGGTATTTTAAAGACCTCAGGGGGAACACCATCTACTCCACTGGCACGATTGGTCTTAATGCTCTTTGCAGCAGCCTTCACTTCTGCAAAGGAGATATCGCCAATGGGAATATCTGGGAGTACAGACTCAGACACTTTTACTTCTATAAAGTTATCAGGCAATACCCTGTCATTATTGAGGAGCTTTTCAAAGTGGGCTTTCCAACCATTGAGGCGATCGGCTGGTGATTCAGCCTTAACCTTGGTGGTTGGTTGGCTTTTCCGCCCAGTAAGCAGATTGATCGATTTCCATGCCTGGGATGATTGCCTGCTGTCGTCAGCATCATTGATGGCATCAACCTGTTGGTTTATTAGCTCCTGTAGATTAACAGAGTACTGCCTGTTTAGGGACCTAGATGCAGCCTTAACTGCATTCTTGGCCGCTGTAGTCTGTTTGAGTCGGGACTCTTTCTGCGCCTTATGAAGGTCATTTCGGCACTTCTGAATTTTGTTGTCAGTCCAGGGGGCCCTTTTCCTGTTTCGGGGGTATACAGGAACTGTTTCTGCAGCTGCTAACTTAACTGCTTCTGTAAAGGCAGTATAGCCCTCACAGTGATCTGCCGCCTCAGAGGCAAGAGCATCATACCTGTTGCTCAGCTGTAGTGTAAAGCTGGATCTCACACTTGGCTGTTGCAACAGAGAGGACCAGTCATGCCGCGGCAAGGCAGATTTCGTTGTTCTGCTAGCACGCAGACTAAGTCTTACCTTGGCCACAATAAGGCGGTGATCACTGGAGAAGGGTCGAAGTGTAAATGCATTACAGTCTTGTATAGAGCTCCTGTATTTCCTACGAAACAGAATATGGTCTATCTGGGACTTGTGACCACTGGGTCCACTATGAGTCCATAGCTTTCCAGTTCGCTTCTTGAACTGGGTTCCAGCCGAAATCAATCCATTTCCAGAGATAAAATCCTGAAGATGGACAGAATTTCGGTTAACACTATTGCTATAGACCCAGGGCGATGTAGGTGATTGATGCAGACTTGCATTAAAGTCTCCCAGGAATGTTAAGAATGCATGCTGATCCACTCCATCAGTAGCTGCTTGTAGATTGTGGTAGAAGTTTTCCACCTCCTCTACAGGAGCAACACTAGTTGGATAGTAGCACACAATCAGAACCACCTTAGGAAACTTCTTAGCCAGTCTTCCAGAACATGAGAAGTGGCAACGGATGATGCGGTTAGAGATTTGGTCTATTTTGTACAATGCTGCATGTGCAGTTGGATTCATCAATAGACCAATTCCACCATTGCCAGTATCATCTGCTGACGCGAGGGCAAGTAGCCAACAGCCCCCCATGTCCTTAATCAGAACCTCATCAGTCTGTCCAGTCTGCATTCGGTGCTCTTGAACACCCACTGCGCTAAGAGAAAGCTTATCTGCCAAGGCAGTCAGCTCACCTTGTCGCATTGGGGGCCCGAGTGTTAGGGTGTTTACTGAGGCTAGTCTAGTGACTTGCCTCAGATTCACCAATGGCTTTGTTGGTCGGGGTGGAACATGAGAGTAGCCTCCAACTCCAGAATCCCTCTCCCCATCACAATCTGGCCTCCCTGGTGACCCAGGGTTTGGGCCAGAAAGGTCATCAGGAAAGGGACTCAAAGAATTGTTGGCTGCTCTCTCTCCAGTAGGGGGTGAGACAGGCAGCCGGTCAGGAGTTAACTGACGCCTGTGAGGCCGATTGTGTCCGGTAATTCCACTGGCCTCTAGTGGCCGGACCTCCGCATTGCTAATGTAATCCATAGTGGGGGTTGTGGGGTGCTTTTTTGCCGAGTCAGCACTCGGGGCAAATACCACACCCTGGTTTGCCATTCCACGGGGTGGGTGTCGCAATGGAGTCAGATATGAGGCCCATCACCCATATCTACTCTGGCGCACATGACCCACCATTGGCTGTTGCAGCTTATCTGCTGGGTCATGCCCTGTACCCTTGCTGCCAGGTGCAGGTCGCAGTGAAGTGCTCTCAGAGTCGACATGAGAACACTCTACTCCTGACCAGCCATTGGTAGATCACCATCTGCCTGGTCAGGCCATATACCCCTGCAGCCAAGTATATGGGTCCTTAATCCAGGACCAAGGACGTCCTTATCCCAGAACGAAGGGGTTCCTAGTTACAGGACCAGATTTGCCCTAGTAAGAGGGTCTATGCAGCTACAGGTAGCACCTCCTTTATGCTGCATGGAGGTGGCAAGTTTTCTTGATCAATGACCTAGAATACCTGACCTGACCTGGTTTGAAGGTCGCTGACCGTGGGGTGCTACTTGCTAGCTGTGATTGATAGTTTAAACTGGGTGCCGCTTTGCCAGAAGGCGGTACACATCAATTGAATATGAGTCAAACATTTAAAATATGCTCAAATATAAACGCCAGCGGCAGGGGCTATTTTAATATCTCTATTAAGCTAAAACAACACAAGATTGTAGCCGTTCTATTGTACTTGAAAGTCGAAAGCCTTTCTTAGTTTTTAAGAAGGAATTATCGCGCTCTCGTCAACATAGTTATCCTATTAATTAAACAGTTAAGGTAGTACGGTTTGACCTGAGGTGACTAATAAAATGAATAACAAAAATGTTATTACAAGCTTTCTCCCAACAGGGCTTCTTTAGGTCATTATAATGAAACTGCGTATACACAGAGATACTACAGTGCAGTTTCTCTTATATTAATTGTTAATCTGATATTGTATTATGTTATTAAAATAATCAATCTTGTCAAGCATTAATCTTGTTTCCCTAATTATGTTTGATGTATTATTTGAATGAATGTTTTTTAGAAAGACTTTAGGGTGCCGTAAATTCAATTTGTACTTGCGACCGAAAACCCATCCCGTAATGACCTCAGGAACCTCAATTTGATAAATTAATGGGAATATAGCTTCTATGCAACAACTGGCCAGCACACAAGTATCACTTTGTTGCCCGCATAATATTGTTCCCCGAGAATGCCTCTGCCTCTCAGTTAACTTACCAGGAGCTGTCAATCCGGAATACCTCGGAGTTTATTTTCTCAACGAATTAAAAGTGCCGCAAACTACCTCAAAGTGACATTTCTCAAAGAATTCAAAGTGCCTAAAAGCAGGAAATCACTTTGAGATTCCCAACTAAAAGTGTCTACAAGAATTCAAAGCGGCTGTTGGGAGTAATGTAATGACTTTTAGACACTTTTAGAAAAACTTTGAGAAAATCTCAAAGAACACATTCACTTTGAGACCCCGACTACATTGATTGTAACGTAAGTTGTACTTAGCGTAAGTTCCAAAATTTTCGCGTGAATGAATGCGCATACCAGTCCAGTATCCACCCCCTGCTGTTTTGATTATCCTTTGACACTAAGTTTCCCATACTCATTAGAAATCTTGAAATACAAATCAAGATGATTGTAGATGTTCACAGTAAACTTTATCATGCTGGTAGAGAACGAGTTCTTAGCGAAATTCGAACTCGCTATTATTTTTATAAAATTTTTTTAAAGAGCTCTGAACCAAGTTCTTAGGAACTGCATACCCTGTAGGAAAGCATTCAGTAGGCCTTTAACACAGCGAGAGGCAGAATTACCTAGGGAACGAGTAAGCTTCTATGAACCACCCTTTACTAATACCGGTGTAGATTTATTTGGCCCTATTGAAGTATATCGTGCTAGGACTATAGTCAAGAGATGGTGTGTCATCTTTGTTTGTATGACTTGTAGAGCTATCCATCTCGATATGGTGAACGATTTATCCACCAACAGCTTCCTATTGAGCTTACGCCGACAGATCGCTCGCTTTGGAACTAGTAACACGATGAGATCTGATAAGGGAATGAACTTCATTGGTGCTAACAATGAAATCAAAGCTTACGTCAAAGATTGGAACCAAAGACAGGTGGACGATCAGCTAAGGGTAACAGCGTCTAGCTGGACCTTCAACGCCGCCGACGCCCCTTGGTGGGGAGGAAGTTCGGAGAGATTAATCAGGCGCGTGAAGACCGCATTTCACTTTATAGTTCCGTGCCGCGCGTATCTCACCGACGAACTTTTGCGGACGTTAATGGAGGAAATCGCCGCCTATCTCAACGAGAGACTGCTTATGCCAGTCTCATCGAGTCCCGATTCCCTGGAAGCGCTAACACCCGCGCACTTCCTACTGAAGAAACCTGTAGCCATGCTCCCACGATCGGAAATCACAGACGGAGACGAATACTGCCGGCAAACTTGGCAACTTATGCAGTTGTTATCCCGTCGTTTCGCTGACCATTTCGAAAAACATTATCTACCCACGCTACAACTTCGAACTAAGTGTTTTGCGCAGCAAGAAAACGTCAGCGCTGGAGACATGGTCCTTATTGTGGATTCAGATCTTCCACGTAAGCGGTGGCAGACAGGTCGTATCATCGAGACTCATATCTCGGAGGATGGTTTGGTGCGATCGGTAGAACTCGTCGTCATGCGACGTAACTTTAAGAAACCGGGAATTGTCTTCGAGACACAGCAACTCAATCGCCCAGTTGGTCGTTTATGTTTACTGGAAAGAGACAGAGAACTCTCCAGAAACTATGGAAGGCAAGATACTCTTCCCACGACCACCTCCCTAATCCAACAAACATCTAGGGACTCCCCAACGTAACAGCGTCTGGAGTGGGTGTGTGACTATATTATTTTATAGTTGTTCTTATTATTTTATATTTATGTATGTATTATTATGTAATTTTATTATAATCGTTTTCTTTAATTTTATTTAGTAGAATGTTATTTTAGCGATTATTTAGTAGATTAGTGCCATATATATTCGCGTTTATTACTTAATTACTTATATATTATATATTTAGTGCGACGGCGAGAAATAATTTATTTTCTCTTTCCTTACTGTCCATATTACATTATAAATATGTGACTACAGTAAGATGAAATATCCGTACTTATTAAAGTACAATAAAGCTCCTACTATATTCAAGTATTATTGGTAAGTAGAGTATTAGGAATGCAAAATTCAGATCCTCGTGTCTCGGCTAAACCAAGCTCTGGGTAGACCTTGGAAACGACTTGCCTCTTCTCACTGACATCGCTTCTTGCGATATTGCTCTCATACCGTATATTAAATAATACATATAGTAGCGTGATGTCCCTCTAACAGTAGCGTACAACGCAAATAAATCTGTTAAACTAAACCCTTTGACCATCTGTAATTCTAGTCGATTAAGATATCGCGGCACCCACCGATATACTTGAAAGACAAAATTCTAGAATCAGTGGTTAACGTCCCCAGACAAGTTCTGGAATAAACCGGCACTGTACTATCATAATACACTGACACACCAATCTTCCGAATAACTTTATAGATGTTTGTAGGATTGAGCAAGTTTGAATTTACCTCTCTTTTATAAAGGCTCTAGTGTTCGATTCATTCCTTGATTACCTACACAAAAATTCAACTACGCGAAACTGCATTCCATCGCTACGGCTAAACTACGCGTAGGCTACACCTACGCGGAAAATTCAAACCAGAACGTTCGGTCAAAAATGAGACAATCTGTCTGTCGGTTCCGGTGTTTCCGACTTTTTATAAAACCGATATAAGTCAGTAAATCATTGATGAAATTAAACCAAACTTTGTATGTATGTAGTCGCGTGCTGCGCGAAGGCTCAGCGAACGTGTTCAATTCTTTGTCGAAGTTGTGACCTGAAGGCGATTAGAATGAATGCTGGAATGGCCCCTGGCAGTCTGGTCTGGGCTAGCTGTTATACAGGTTATACTGTTATTGTTTAATGTATTGTTTAATTGTTTAATGTAAATAGGGCGTGAGGAAGCAAATGCTTTTAAAGCCCGTACACACAATAAATAAAATTAACAGAGACATATGTAAAATATATATATGAAATTGAACTGTACACATAAATAAAATATTGACTGGGTTAAAACACGTCTTGTTTTAGGTAAAACTGAACGTAATCGGGACCGCACAAAGTAGTATAATAATAGGCTGGGAAAAAAAAGCGTTAGTTCAAATTAGTATTAAAATTCCAGGTCAGGATAGTCCATCGGCATGTATATAAGTTTATAAATTAATCTCAATACCGGGTCCGGGTGTATCAAGTTCATCAGGCCAAATTACAAAATTATAATATAAAATTCATGTCAGAAATAAAAGGCATGTAAAAAGTATTATGAACTAGGTATTGTGGTATATAAAGTTAAAAACAAAATTAGAGATTTGGGGTATAACAGTGGACAATTAAAAGCTATAGTAAATTATAGAAAAAATGCAATGCAGCAACAGCAACTGAGGGAGTAAAAAATCAATCGATTATTGGGAACATGGTGTAAAATAAAAAAATAAATAAAAAATTATATATAGGTAAAAAGTTATATGTTAGGTGTTATATTATATTATATTATATTATCACTGTACAATTAGTTAGGATATAGTATAAACTATAAAAATACAATGCAGCAGCGGAGAGGGTAGGGAGAAGTGTGAATCTGAGAGTGTGTGTTTGTGGGGAGAGGGGGGGGGGGGGGGGGGGGGGTGATGAACAAATCATGTCCACCAGGAAGGGGTGAACTTTAATGGAAGGTTATGGTAATGTTCGTTTAGTCGGTGTTTAAAAACATTCAGTGACGGCGACGATATGACGGATTCAGATAACGCATTCCACGGTTCTACAACTCGGAAATGGAATGTTGAGTTCCGCTGAAGTAGACGCGCTCTGGGTTTGGACAGTTTTTTAGAGTGTCCTCTGAGACCATCGCTGGGCGCGGTTATACCCTGACTGTCCACAGTCCATACCCACAGAAGAACAGTCTAACTGACAGTCCTTTTATGTTTTAGTAGAGTTGTCCTTGCTTCATGCTTTATCAGTTTATAGAGCTTTATACTACTGGCCTAGGGAGGCCTAGTCCATAGTCTGCTAGTCTGTCCTGTCAGCCTGTCCGCTGTCGTCTCGTCCTTTCGTCATCTACAGATCTACGCTACCGCGCTACCTGGCTACCGTCTGGCGTCTGACCTGCAGTCAAAATTGTGTCGCATGTCGGCCTGTGCTGTAATCAGGATGGGGTGCTGGTCACCTCGCCGCACTATACTATACTACTGTACTAACTGTACTATAATCTACGTAGTTTTACTATAAATATAGATATATTGTAATAGTACCGGTAATATATAGTGATATATAAATAGTTTTACTATAATCTAATACGTAACTCAATACTCTCACTGTATATCTATAACAATACAGTAATTAGTATTTTTTTGAGTGAGGCTATAAAATATTGATCACATACTGACATACCGGTACTGACAGACCCGTCGGTGTCACCCTTTTTAATCGTACCGGTCAGCTGGTCAGCCTGTACTTGATATCAACATTTTAATTAAGGGTGCTTGGTAGTAGTACTAGTACTGTAGTAGTATGTTCTTGGTTTTAGTTCCATATCTCAGCATCATACAGTTGTTTTATAGACTACTCACCAGTACAGCAGTACTCTGTACAGGCAGACAGGTACAAGAAGCTTCTGCTTTCTTTACGGGTATAACTTTTGCGTAGAGGTATAGCCTACATAGAGGCTACATGTAGGTATGTGTAGCCTACATGTAGATGCACGTGTAGGGTGAATGTAGGTAGGTGTAGGTAGGTCTTTAAAAACAACAATGATGAATGAATAGGCCTACACGGGGTACCCGGACCCGAACTTCCTCGATGAGATGCGAATGCGGCGAACGGGGGTGGTACCCGGAACAACCACGAAGAGATGCGCATATGGCGGGCGGTGGTACCCGAAACAACCAGGAGGAGATGCGAATACGTCGAATGGGGGTCCCCTGAACACCCACGAGACGGAGCCTATCAATACTACAGTACTGACAAAGGAAAAAACGACTGAACGATATACCGATACATACTGTAGATCTTATGATCCTGCGGGTTCAGGCATGGAGGCTAATGACTTTGTATGGGCCGAACGGCCCGAACCTGATGTTTCCAGTCAAGGAGGAATCGACTAACGGTTAGGGTTAGAGCTCGTCGTCGGTGTCCATGAGGGTCTGAGGATGAGTGGGTAATTCAACAAAACGCTAACAATGATACCGGACTGACTGATTGAACCAGAGTGGCGATGGTAGTCGCTGATGTATATATATTATATATATCATGTATTGATTGTTAGTAGATATTTTTTTTATAATATTTGTTTATTAAATTGTCTTCAATGTCTATATTGATAATATTGTGTGCCGTGCTGATTTTACTTATTTTTCATTTTATAAATCTTGCTGTGGCCGTTTTAATCTACTAAACTGCCGTATCAATTTCATGATATTTTAATGGATATGCAATTTAACTTCTTCTTTCTATTAACTTTCAATGCAATCAAATATAACTGTAAAGCTATTGACTTTCGTGTTATTGTTTTGCTGTTACTTCGAGATGGGATTTGAATCCCATCGGATTACTGATTAATTCCCATCATCGAGATGGGAATACTTTATAATGAAACAGTGTGGTGGTCCGCGGGATAGTGGGAAGGGATGGGACTGTTGCTGGTTGGTGGAATGTGACTGCCTGAAAAATTAAAACAAACAAAACTTCCAGACTTCTATATTTTTACTTTCAAAACAAAACGTCCAAAACATTTCAATGCTGAAGTACTGTTCAAGTCCCATGGATGTATGGTTGATAAACAGATAAAGAGGGGCAGAGGGGGGTCAGGGTTTCTGGTAGACTATAGTCCCCGCGATGATGGCTGTTCTTGTTTAGGTTACTCTTACTCAATAAACATATAAATCAGAACGAGTTAATCTAATGGAACGATGCCTTTCGTGGCGTTAGCATACTCAAATTTATTAGGGCATAATATTTATGACGAGTAAGGGACTTTAGTATAATCAGAACGCGATGTTTGATATTTATACAGTACTGCAGTATGCAGTAAAACCTGTTGTCTGACAGCAGACAAGTCTGCAGGTTGATGTACCGTATTGTACCGTGGAGATCAGAGATTATTGCCATACATCCTGATTGACGACCGTGTATCACGTTACTGCAAGTTGACACATAAATTACATTAATATCTATGGGACTACACCTACCTACATTCACCCTACACGTGCATCTACATGTAGGCTACACATACCTACATGAAGCCTCTATGTAGGCTATACCTCTACGCAAAAGATATACCCTTTCTTTACCTTATTATAAATCATTAGGCTTAAACAAATTTTTCTACTGTTCTATACGACTAATCTGCTAATTTGTAGGCTTGTCGTCTGTGTGTTGATACTCTATGTAAGATTATTGTGTGTGTTATCTTATCTTGCTTGGCCAACTCTATTATTTTTATTTCCCATCAACCGATGTTGCAATGGAACATTGTGGTTGTTCTTCAAGGACATGGATTATAATCCATTTAACATCGGGCATTGTCATTCTTGTTGCTAGCGCAATGGGGGTTGTGGTATTCGCTTCTATGTATCACAACTACACCGCGGCTGTGTGGTTTGTAGCCCCATGTAAGTTTAATTACGGTAGGGGTAGGGCCCTAATAATAATTAATTTTCTTTAAAATATCCCCTTTATTGTCCAGACAATGCGGACAATAAAGACTTTAATGTCCGCATTTTCGGACAATAAAGTAATTATTCATTATTCAATCCAGCAATCACTATTCCAAAAATGCGGATAAAAATGTATTTATTCAATCAACGATCTAGTAGTACCGTAGTTTATTCCTTGATTTCGCATTATTTATTCTAGAACAGTATTTACGTTGGCAATTGTTAATAAATTTAGAATTTAAATGTTTAGTAAATTAAACATATATTGCTCCAGAAGCTTTTAGCTTTTAGTTTTAATTATATCATTAACGTTCTGGAATATCATATCACAAAGTAGCGGTATATAGTTGTTTTGTTAGTATTATTTAGGTTTATATTACATTGGTACCTCACTTAAAATTTGCTCATTTAAAAGTGTACTTTAAAGAAAACAGCATCTTTTACAAAAATAAAGTTTATTTTTTGTTATCTTTGTAATACGCATTTTCTCGAAATAGCAAAAGTAAACTGGTACCGTAAAACGGGGCTACTTGCAACAGCGGGGTAACTTGCAACAAATTGATATACTAATTTTATTTAATGACTATAACTATACATGAAGCTTAAATTGTTGAATTAAAAGTTTTCCATATGGTTTAAATGCTTTTCTATCATATCAATAAAAAAAACTTCTATAATTTGTATATTAATGTATTTTTTCAATTATATACTTAGAAAAAAAATTTTTTTTGGCATAAAATAAGTCTGAAAACTTTTATGTTCAGGCATTCAATTTGCACTATTGGAGTTGTCCAATATACCAAAATGATTCCCTGTGTGTCTAAATTATGATTATCAGTACAGATTGTGGTTATACCTACAAGTTTTTAAAATGTTGTCTTATTTTTACAAGATGACCATTTTGGGGCTACTTGAAACATCTACTTCAGTTGATGACCCTTTACATTTTTTGGTATTATTCTTACAGCGGTGGGTTTTTTGAATCTACTAATAGGCATACTCTTTGTTTAATGTTTGAAATGTTTGATTCTGAAAGCGAAAATGACAAAAGCAGTGATTCACATGATTTGCATCCTAAACGTTCTGTACTAGCGATGCTTACAAATAAAGTTCCAATATTAACACATACTCCATCTAGTTTTCCAGTTACAAATCAAGTTATCCAGCCGTCGACTGTGATGTTTTACCGGGTGCAAGTGGTACTTCTGCAATAACTCCAACAAACTTTGATAAACTTCAAGTTAATGACTGGGTGGTAGTGCTATTCTTCGGTCGTAAGAAATTCTTAGGTGTTATCCGTTCTATTAATGGAAAGGAGAAATAACTATTAGCTTTATGAAGTATGTGCCTTCCAGTCTTCCTCACAACAAGGGCAGATTGTCCACTCAGCCGGAGATTTAAGATATTGTAATCTGCAATTGTGTCGATGTTGTTGGATGTGTTGCTCCACCTGTCGATGTGACGCGGAGGGGTGGCTTATTCTTCGAAAGTGGCCTTATTGCCAATTTGTGGTAGACTCCCATACTCTCCAATTGCCACAAATATTAGTTGTTGCGATTCTGAAACTTTTTATAGCATTTTGGCATTGAAACATTGTTAAACTTTGTATATTTAATTACGTAAATTTTATTTACTATGCAATCAATATAACCAACCATATTCAGTTTGTTATGTCCAGTTTATATCCTTCTGATTCACATTTTTAATTTTAACATAGAAGTAATAAGTACAGCTATCATTTTTACACAATATTCATATGCAATAGTAGATATATGGATAGCAATACCACTGCCTTATTGACAGATTGATATTGAATTAATGTGCTCAAATAATTTGTTCATATCCAAAGGCATGCATTAAAACTAATAATTTGTTTATATAGGTGACCCCAACATATTTTTTAAAACACATCTGGTGTTGCAAGTAGCCCCTTACATGTCCAAAATAGAACAATATGTTAAAATATTCGCTATATTGAATTCAAAGTGATGTTTCAAGTAACCCCATCTTGGGGCTACTTGAAACACAGCAGAAATTTTTAAAAAAATGTGTTACAAATGGCCCAAATATACAATAACAATGCTTGAAATTGAAATTTGATAACTCTATTATACACTGCTATGACAACAACCTGAGCTTGGTAAAGCTAAGGCATTGTAAATAATTTTAGAAATGTTATAGATCGCAATTTATGTTGCAAGTAGCTTTTCCTCGACCTTCGGCCTTGGAAGATTTTTCTTTTACTATTTCTCAAAAATAGGGATTAAAGTCAGACAAAAAAATGTTACCGGTATATACTTTCTTTTTGTAAAATAGAGGACTGTTTATTTAATAAACAAAAAATAAACTGAAAACACAGTTTTTTCACTCATTTTCAGTTTTAGCAAAATTCAACTATTGTGTCCGAGTGGTACAGTTTTACACCAGTTGGCATATTTTAGAAAGAATAGAATGCCAACTTTTTGGAACACTCAACACATAATAGCAGTATATCTTAATTTCGCTAAAGAAAATGAGTGGTAAAGAAGAGTGTTTTCCGTTAAATTTTTTTATCGAATATATTGTTTTATTTGAAAAAAAGTATCACCAGTTTTTCACTGTATCCTTGGATTTCTTAGTCTGTCCCGGTCCTAGGAATCACAAAAAGACCCCAAGATAATTCAAAATATTGAACTTGCCGAAGAACTTGCAAATTCATTGGCTAAAATACCGTTATTTGTTTTGGAGCGCCTCTCTTTGGACATTCTGTTTACCAGAAAACATTGCAAAATGGCGAATTACATTATCTAAAAACACCACAAACTGTGCTCGTTTATTTTTTGCTCGTTTATTATTTTGGTTAGAAAAACTTTAACCTGGCAAATGGCGTAGTACCCGAAACTCCCGAAAACACCTGAAGCGAGATCCTCAGATTCAGGACGGAACAGTGACAAATGATTATATATATATTACATACATTTATTAAATCTTCCCCTTTCCTTTATGTACTGAAATATGACTAACTTTTATTGTTTACAATCTGGCAGGTGTTATGGCTTCGTTAGCTATTATTTTACATAGTCGCCAATTAAAGAAACAATGGACCCTCGATCATATACTAGTGTTGCAAATGTTTACTTTATCGGGTTTACTTGGGATAATAGCCTTCTTTGGTGGAATGATTGGTAGCCTTTCTTTGTCTATTAGTCAGCACCAACGTGAGTAACTGCGAATATTAATTATTGCGAATAATATTATAACAGGGAGACCGTAGCGGTACACATTGCCTATATAACTATAACAGAAATAAATGTGCACACTAGTTCTATTACTATAGAGTCAATAAACATCCGGATAGATATCAGGTTAGGTTACAGAGGCACGTGTTTTATAATCAAAACAATAATTATTATATAAACGAAATAAATTTTATTATCTCTATTTTTTTTTATTATATCAGAGATCAAATTGCTCTCTAACTTTGGCATACCCAATGAAAATAGAGAATATCTTGAATTCACAAAACAGAAAGCAAAGCTGGTAGCGGTGGGGGTTTTGCGTTTCCTAAATAGTAGAACAAAATTGGTGCAGATATTTATGGTAAGATCAGTAAGTTGTTATTATAATAATTGTACCGGTAGTGTAGTATATACCATTACGTATAACCATCGTTAACTTTTATTGGTTTTTATCTTTAGCTGTTGACGGACATTCAGACTGGGTTTGGTGGGGTCCCATAATCCTCCTACTGAGGTCCTCTATACTGCTGGTGAAACACTCGAGAGACTATATCAGTATCCTAGGAACCAACGGAGCACTCATCACCCAGGGGGATGCAAACGAAAGAGTCGCTCCTCTATAATTAATTGTTTTTGTTAATTAATTAATTACAATGTAATACTAAGAACCACCAAATAACGGACCAACCTGCCATTTTTTGGATCAAATAATTTTTAAGATGTTCGAACGGCCAGCAATAAGGTTCAATGCTTGCAGACCAAGAAATAAAACAGACCCAAAATCGCCCCGTCGCCCATACATATTCCACATTTCAGACAAAGGCAAGGCAAATTATTGACTGTTCATGAGCCATAAACTGCGTTAAACACTTATGTGTGTAACATAAAGTGCGTTAAACACATGTGTGTAACATAAAGGGTGTTAAACACTTTATGTGTGTAACATAAAGGGTGTTAAACACCCTTTGGTGTTACCAGTGACACCCTGACCGGTTAGTCTAAGTGGTGAGATTGCAGAGCAGAGCTGGCTTTTGGCATTATCGCGTTATCAAAGATTTCGCGCGATGAGTATTTTATAACACATCACACTTTACCACCATACTATATTCCATACCAGGTCACCAGTTCGATCCCACCTGGACGTCACTGCCGAATGTGCTAATCTGGGCGCAATGAAAATTAAAACCATTTATCATGCCATTATATTCCATATTCCACGCCTCTCCCTGCCCCTAAAATACCATAATATATCATGCCACTCACTATATTACATATCATACCATTTACCACGCCACTAAATTCTAATACAATATGTAATGTGGCAGGTTCGTCTGTATCACGAAGTGGTGCGTAATTTATAATTTTGTTGCCGTAGTTTTTTTAATGAGTTTTATATGATATTGGTGCTATTTACTGCTACATATTATTATTTTAATAATTAGATATTTGTTCTTCAAAATATTAAATAAAAATTAAATATAAATACAAATTTTATTATGTGAAATTGAAATGAAATTTGAAACAGAGATAGTTTCACCTCCCTCCTCCTTGCTGGGTGAGCTAGAATTTCATGTTTATTTATTTGCAATATCGCCGGGACATAGAGACTTTATTAAACGCTTGTAGCTAAAGATTGAAAGCAAAAATAAAAATTCTGGCTCACCCAGTCAGTGGTCGGGAGGTGAAACTATTTATGTTTCAAATTTCATGTAATTTCATTAAGATTTATGGACAAATTGTGTGTGGGGGCTGGGGCTGGGGGCGGGGACCTGTAACGACACTTTATTCCGGGGCATTGTGTGTAGTACATAAGCGTACGGGAACCATTCCCACTGGGGGGAAAGCACAAATCCCCCCCCCCCCCCCCTCCCCCCTTCAAAAAAATCAATAATATTTCAAAAATTGAGAGGTTAAGTGTGCCGCTATAACTCTGTCAAGCTGCCCTCGGGGCTGACCCTCTGACGGTCTTTTTACAGTTATTCGTGATAATTGAACAGTGGCGTATTTAAGTTTGGACAAGTAGCTTATGACCATAAGGGTACGATGAATATACACTTTAAAAAAGGAAAGGTGTGGTGCACACACATGAAAGTAGATAATATGAAGGATGGGGTATAATAAAGGCATTATCAGATCTGGAAAGGAAATTGTGGATGTTAATATAGTTCTAATAGGAATATTGATTATATAACTGTATAAGTGAATGTCATCGCAAGGAAGGAAATGCGAGTGGAAATTTTTAAACAATATTCCGATTTTGCACATTTAAATCGACTTTTTTAATCAATAATACTTTGATAAAACTAAGGACTTTTATTTGAAAAAGGCTCTTTTTCTCACTAATATTTTTAAACTTGAGTTAATTAATCTAACTTTCCTTCAATAATTTCCCGAATTTTTTGGAAAATTAGTTAAAAAAAGTCTTTAACTAATCTTTTTTCTGAAAAAAATTTTCAACTGATTTTTTTTAAATATAACAATATATTCGATATAAAAATGTAACGAAAAACACCATATTCCACTCATTTTATTTTGCAAAATGCAGATATTCTGCCCTCGCGTGTTGAGTTTTCCCACTCATTGGCATTTTAACACTCGCTTCGCTCTTGCTAAAAACCTGCCGACTCTTGTAAAACTCAACCACTCGGACAGAACATTTAAATTTCGCTAAATTTAAAATGAGTGAAAAAAAGCGGTATTTTCCGCTTCCTTTTTTTATCGAATAATATTCCTTACATTACAGGGCGGTAGAGTTGAAACAGAGACTTGTCATTGATCTCTGTTCTCTGGATTCTCCGGGTAGTTTTTTGGTCTCTGGATAGGTCTCTGGTTCCCGGGTATTGAAAACAGACATTTTACACAGAGATCAGTGATTTTACAAATTAGAATTAGTTATTTAAAAATAGATCCTGTACAACACAAAATGTGAAATGAAGATAATTTTTCAAAATTTTTTTACAATTAATTAATTCTATCGTTGTAGTTCGGATTTTGGTTCGGCATTGTTTGGGTTTTCCACTCACGCAATGAGTTAAAGTAAAAACGACAGATGTTCTTTCTGATCGAGATCTGTTTATGTAATAATAAATAAATATATATAACTTATATTTAAATAATTACAGTTAGGACAATTAGGGATTATCTTAATACCGAAACAATAGTTGCACCACAGGTTACACGCTGGTTACAAACGATACAAATAAAATTTAAACAGATAAATCAATTCATAATTGCATGTGTTGTTGCGGGTGGGGGGAGGAACTGAGTCAGTTAGAATTAGTGTGTAACAGCTCGGTCACTGTGTGAGTGTAGTACTACTACTACTAAGACTAGGTCGAGCGAACTCAGACAAAAGTGAGTGTAGTAGAGTTTATTAAGTTCGTTTGCACGAAGTCTAGCTATTGTGTTGGGTAAAGAGACAAGTTATGTGGTTAAAGGTAGTTTACAAAGTACCGTACATAGTATCAGACAAATTAATAATAAATAATAACTTAATTACTGAGTAGATTAACTCAGGGCAAACAATCAATATATACTTAGTAGATTAACTCAGGGCAAACAATCCCTAAGTATCTACTTAGTAGATTAACTCAGGGCAAACAATCCCTAAGTATCCACTTAGTAGATTAACTCAGGGCAAACAATCCCTAGGTATCTACTTAGTATAGTAGATTAACTCGGGGCAAACAATCACTAAGTATCTACTTAGTAGATTAAGTCAGGGCAAACAATCCCTAAGTATCTACTTAGTAGATTAACACAGGGCAAACAATCCCTAAGTATCCACTTAGTAGATTAACTCAGGGCAAACAATCCCTAGGTATCTACTTAGTATATTAGATTAACTCGGGGCAAACAATCCCTAAGTACAGTATCTACTTAGTAGATTAACTCAGGGCAAACAATCCCTAAGTACAGTATCTACTTAGTAGATTAACTCAGGGCAAACAATCCCTAAGTATCTACTTAGTAGATTAACTCAGGGCAAACAATCCCTAGGTATCTACTTAGTATAGTAGATTAACTCGGGGCAAACAATCACTAAGTATCTACTTAGTAGATTAAGTCAGGGCAAACAATCCCTAAGTATCTACTTAGTAGATTAACACAGGGCAAACAATCCCTAAGTATCCACTTAGTAGATTAACTCAGGGCAAACAATCCCTAGGTATCTACTTAGTATAGTAGATTAACTCGGGGCAAACAATCACTAAGTATCTACTTAGTAGATTAAGTCAGGGCAAACAATCCCTAAGTATCTACTTAGTAGATTAACACAGGGCAAACAATCCCTAAGTATCCACTTAGTAGATTAACTCAGGGCAAACAATCCCTAGGTATCTACTTAGTATATTAGATTAACTCGGGGCAAACAATCCCTAAGTACAGTATCTACTTAGTAGATTAACTCAGGGCAAACAATCCCTAAGTACAGTATCTACTTAGTAGATTAACTCAGGGCAAACAATCCCTAAGTATCTACTTAGTAGATTAACTCAGGGCAAACAATCCCTAGGTATCTACTTAGTATAGTAGATTAACTCGGGGCAAACAATCACTAAGTATCTACTTAGTAGATTAAGTCAGGGCAAACAATCCCTAAGTATCTACTTAGTAGATTAACACAGGGCAAACAATCCCTAAGTATCCACTTAGTAGATTAACTCAGGGCAAACAATCCCTAGGTATCTACTTAGTATAGTAGATTAACTCGGGGCAAACAATCACTAAGTATCTACTTAGTAGATTAAGTCAGGGCAAACAATCCCTAAGTATCTACTTAGTAGATTAACACAGGGCAAACAATCCCTAAGTATCCACTTAGTAGATTAACTCAGGGCAAACAATCCCTAGGTATCTACTTAGTATAGTAGATTAACTCGGGGCAAACAATCCCTAGGTATCTACTTAGTATAGTAGATTAACTCGGGGCAAACAATCCCTGGGTATCTACTTACTAGATGAACTCAGGGCAAACAATCCCTAGTAGATTAACTCAGGGCAAACAATCCCTAAGTATTTCCTTTGTAGAGTCATCTAGAACCTCAGGGAATACAATATTAAACTTAACGATTAGATCCCCCCTCGCCGACGGCTCTTTTGGTAACGGCAACCCTTTACCTACCAACCGCTTACAGTAACCCGGTTTCAGTATATCAGAGTATTCCAATGGGACTGAGTCTCCTTGTAATGAAGGTATATCCAATGTGAACCCACAAAGGGAATCTTTTAGCGATACGTCAACTGTGTATAGGATATCAGCTTCATCTCGTTCGTATAGGGAGTGGAGTAGAATTCGGACAATAAAGGTAACGTCGCCTCGTGGTCCGTCTGCAATACGTTGGTCGCCTTCCTCAGGGAACTTAATCTTAGTTCCTTCAGTCCAACCCGCCTGTACCGATATACTGAAATTCTTATCTTCCGTCTCAGTTTGACCGACAGGTCGTCCCACTGTGCGTTGTATCGTAACGATCTTATCGGACTGACGGTGTAGATCTTCCAACGATAGCGGCAGATCGAAAGTCCGCGGATTGGGTTTAGTTTGAGACGAGCCGAAACCGAACGCTTCGTGGAAGTTGCCGTCCAGGTCCACGGGTCGTCCGTTTATTATAATCCGTCGGGAACCCCGGCGGGGAAACCCGGAATCCGAGAAACCGGAAGAAAAGAAAGGCGACGAGCTTCCGAAGAAGGTCTCGAATAAATCGCGTGGATCCGTGAAGGTATGCGTATGGAAGGGGAAGGACGCACCCTGTGGGTTGACACCGGCCCCAGGACGCAGTCCCTCCTCCCCGAATCTATCGTAAGTCTCGCGTTTACTCGGGTCTATCAGCACCTCGTAGGCCTCGCTTATTTCTTTGAATCGCTCCCCTGCTGCCGGTTCGTCTGGGTTTTTGTCCGGGTGGTATCGCAAGGCAAGTTTTCGGTAGGCCTTTTTTATTTCCTCTGCTGATGCCGTTTTAGATACGCCTAGAGTGTTGTAGTAATCTTTACCCATGGTTCCGTTCCTTCCGTTGCCACTTTCAGACTTTATTAAATAACAATAATATAAGCATGTAGGCTACCTACAGCTGTACAGTGCTACAGATTGCAGGATTGTTTATCTGTCAGTCTGTATATCTGTCTGTTTATCTGTCCCTGTATTACTAGGCTATTGACTAGGCTACAGACTTAAGCCTAAGGAATAAGACTAACAATAATATACTAACTGAATAAACAGTTAATTGAGCTGAAACGTACTGAATGAAACACATAAGGCTGTAAGGCCCTACCGGTACTACAAATACACTTGGGTCTATTTATAAAGGGACCAGTGACCAGTTGACCAGTAATACCGGTATATAACTGTATAGTACGGTACAGTAGTAGGCCTATAAGGCTGTAAGGAAGTAAGGAGTGGGAAGAGTGAACAGAGACATAAACTTACTATTACGCGCGCGAGCTGGGGGAAGATCTTCTCTGTGCTGGGGGTAAGAGCGCGTAAGAAAAGGGGGAAGAGGGGGAAAGAAAAGGGGTATGGATCTATAAATAGCATCCAATGGGACGCCTCTATTTTACGACCGTTCTATACTGTAAACATACAGCTGTCTACCTTATTGAGAAGTGGTAATACTACTTAATAGTTGCTAAACTTACCCCCAGCCACCCACCTATCATTACACACCTACTGTATTTAACCACACATACCCATTCCTACATACCAACTTACACGTACCCACCCACCCACCTAAGCACGACTTAACTGCACCCACCCACCCTCCCAAGCACGTCTACTTAACCGCACCCACCCACCCTCCTAAGCACGTCTACTTAACCGCACCCACCCAAGCACGTCTACTTAACCGCACCCACCCGCCTAAGTACGTCTACTTACTCGCACCCACCCACCTACTTAAGCACGTCTACTTACCCGCTCCCACCCACACACCTAAGCACCCCTACTTAACCGCACCCACCCACCCACCTAAGCACGTATACTTACCCGCACCCACCCACCTACCTAAGCACACCTAGTTAACCGCACCCACCTAAGCACGTCTACTTAACCACACCCACCCACCCACCTAAGAACACCTACTTAACCGCACCCGCCCACCCACACACCTAAGCACGTCTACTTAACCGCACCCACCCACCCACCTGAGCACGTATACTTACCCGCACCCACCCACCTACCTAAGCACACCTAGTTAACCGCACCCACCTAAGCACGTCTAATTAACCACACCCACCCACCCACCTAAGCACACCTATTTAACCGCACCCACCCACCTTCCTAAGCTCGTCTACTTAACCGCACCCACCCAAGCACGTCTACTTAACCGCACCCACCCACGTAAGCACGTCTACTTACCCGCACCCACCTACCTACTTAAGCACGTCTACTTACCCGCTCCCACCCACACACCTAAGCACGTCTACTTAACCGCATCCACCCAAGCACGTATACTTACCCGCACCCACCCACCTACCTAAGCACACCTATTTAACCGCACCCACCTAAGCACGTCTACTTAACCACACCCACCCACCCACCAACCTAAGCACACCTACTTAACCGCACCAACCCACCCACCCTCCTAAGCACGTCTACTTAACCGCACCCACCCACCTAAGGACGTCTACTTACCCGCACCCACCCACCTACTTAAGTACGTCTACTTAACCGCACCCACCCAAGCACGTCTACTTAACCGCACCCACCCACCTAAGCACGTCTACTTACCCGCACCCACCCACCTACTTAAGCACGTCTGCTTACCCGCTCCCACCCACACACCTAAGCACCCCTACTTAACCGCACCCACCCACCCACATAAGCACGTATTCTTACCCGCACCCACCCACCTACCTAAGCACACCTAGTTAACCGCACCCACGCACGGCTACTTAACCACACCCACCCACCCACCTAAGCACACCTACTTAACCGCACCCGCCCACCCACACACCTAAGCACGTCTACTTAACCGCACCCACCCAAGTACGTCTACTTAACCGCACCCACCCACCTAAGGGCGTCTACTTACCCGCACCCACCCACCTACTTAAGCACGTCTACTTAACCGCACCCACCCACACACCTAAGCACACCAACTTAACAGCACCCACCCACCCACCCTCCTAAGCACGTCTACTTAACCGCACCCACCCAAGCACGTCTACTTAACCGCTCCCACCCACCTAAGCACGTATACTTACCCGCACCCACCCACCTACTTAAGCACGTTTGCTTACCCGCACCCACCCACACACCTAAGCACCCCTACTTAACCGCACCCACCCACGCACATAAGCACGTATTCTTACCCGCACCCACCCACCTACCTAAGCACACCTAGTTAACCGCACCCACGCACGGCTACTTAACCACACCCACCCACCCACCTAAGCACACCTACTTAACCGCACCCGCCCACCCACACACCTAAGCACGTCTACTTAACCGCACCCGCCCAAGCACGTCTACTTAACCGCACCCACCCACCTAAGGGCGTCTACTTACCCGCACCCACCCATCTACTTAAGCACGTCTACTTAACCGCACCCACCCACACACCTAAGCACACCAACTTAACAGCACCCACCCACCCACCCTCCTAAGCACGTCTACTTAACCGCACCCACCCAAGCACGTCTACTTAACCGCTCCCACCCACCTAAGCACGTATACTTACCCGCACCCACCCACCTACTTAAGCACGTTTGCTTACCCGCACCCACCCACACACCTAAGCAAGCACCCCTACTTAACCGCACCCACCCACCCACATAAGCACGTATTCTTACCCGCACCCACCCACCTACCTAAGCACACCTAGTTAACCGCACCCACGCACGGCTACTTAACCACACCCACCCACCCACCTAAGCACACCTACTTAACCGCACCCGCCCACCCACACACCTAAGCACGTCTACTTAACCGCACCCACCCAAGCACGTCTACTTAACCGCACCCACCCACCTAAGGGCGTCTACTTACCCGCACCCACCCACCTACTTAAGCACGTCTACTTAACCGCACCCACCCACACACCTAAGCACACCAACTTAACCGCACCCACCCACCCACCCTCCTAAGCACGTCTACTTAACCGCACCCACCCAAGCACGTCTACTTAACCGCACCCACCCACCTAAGCACGTCAACTTAACCGCACCCACCCACCCACCTAAGCACGTCTACTTAACTGCACTCATCCACCCACCTAAGCACGTATATTTACCCGCACCCACCCACCTACCTAAGTACACCTAGTTAACCGCACCCACCTAAGCGCGTCTGCTTACCCGCACCCACCCACCCACCTAAGCACACCTACTTAACCGCACCCACCCACCAACCTAACTACGTCTACTTAACCGCACCCACACACCAAACTAAGCAAGCACGTCTACTTACCTGCTCCCACCCACACACCTAAACACCCCTACTTAACCGCACCCACTCAACCACCTAAGCACACCTACTTAACCGCACCCGCCCACCCACACACCTAAGCACGTCTACTTAACCGCACCCACCCAAGCACGTCTACTTAAACGCACCCACCCACCTAAGGGCGTCTACTTACCCGCACCCACCCACCTACTTAAGCACGTCTACTTAACCGCACACACCCACACACCTAAGCACACCAACTTAACCGCACCCACCCACCCACCCTCCTAAGCACGTCTACTTAACCGCACCCACCCAAGCACGTCTACTTAACCGCACCCACCCACCTAAGCACGTCAATTTAACCGCACCCACCCACCCACCTAAGCACGTCTACTTAACCGCACTCACCCACTCACCTAAGCACGTATATTTACCCGCACCCACCCACCTACCTAAGTACACCTAGTTAACCGCACCCACCTAAGCGCGTCTACTTACCCGCACCCACCCTCCTACCTAAGCACACCTACTTAACTACACCCACCCACCCTCCTAAGCACGTCTACTTAACCGCACCCACCAACCTACATAAGCACGTCTACTTAACCGCACCCACCCACCAACCTAAGCACGTCTACTTAACCGCACCCACACACCAAACTAAGCAAGCACGTCTACTTAACCGCACCCAACCTCCCCTACCCCTACACACCTAATTACCCGCACTCACCTACCCCTACCCACCCTCCCTCCCTCCCACACCCTTATTTACCCGCACCGACCGCCCGAACCTAACAAACACACCCACCCCTACTTATTCTACCTTATTCAGACTCCACGGCAAACATTCTCGGAGTATGTCTGGGGCAGGCTTTGGCCGGTGTTAAAAAATCAGACAATTATTAATTAATTAGCATCTCGTTATTGCAATTTTCCATATCATTTTTAATTCTAGAATTTAATTCTTTTAATTTTAGAATTCAAACTTTTGAATTGTTTAATCGATAACCAAGTAGGCCTATATTATTAGTGTACTTTAGTTATTAGTAGATAACATTTCATGTTGTTGAGTTTTGTTCTGTGAAATTTGAGGTGTTATAGTAAACTTAGTATCCTTATACAATGTGTATATTGCACTGTGGGCAGTAATAAAATATGTCACCTGTATAAATAATATCACACCAACTTCACCATTTTCATTGTTACAACATTGGGATTGAATGGATATCCACAACCAATCATCCCCCTTAATAATTTAAGTTAATTGAAATTGACATATTAATTTATTAACTTTACTTTTTTAATTTAATATCAAGATGAAGGCTCCTTACGTTTTAGGCCCGTGTGTTCCTATTGTACTTTATGCTTATCCAATCTTCGCCCAATAATTACCAATTATTGGAAAGGAACAGGTTATAGTGGGATGCATTTCTAACCAAAACAATAAACGGGAGTCAATATCACAGGTTAAACTTCCATAATCAATTTTGATTGATAATCATCAATCATCAATTAAAAGTATTAGTTAAATAGGGAACAGTTCCGTATGTGTCAACATTTTCGTTGTTTTTTTTTTTCAACAAATTTTCATGCTTTTTTAAGGGAGAAGTTTGCTGCGTCCCTCTTACTTACATTTATACCCGTCCGTCCCATGAGGTAATAGCAGAAAATTGGTTGCGAAATAGCTGGAAATAATATACAATTATTATAAACTAAAAATCGATACAAAAAATAACTAGTATCTTTATTCTTGATAATTAAATACAAATTGCTTGCAATATAAATAGCAGTCAACACCGTATTTATTATCGGAATTATCAGACCCAAATCGGTGATTGATTTCACTGAGTAACTGTCTTTCAGATTCTTCGGATTTCCATCAACATTAAAATTTTAAAATTCCATCAACATTTAATATTCTAGAATATATATAATATCATAACAGGGCCTATATTACCTATTTTGCTATTTCACTTCAGTTTTAGTTATCGATCCGAGATATTAATGGTTTTTTTTAAGTGGCTTTCAACAACAAAAAAAACTACAAAAGTCGTGGCAAAAATAAAATTTTTTGTTTTTTTTCGCTTTTTCGAAAGTACTAACCATGTATTACGAAGTTCCACCTTATAAGGCTATGATGTCCATCGATGTGCCAAAAAGAATTGGCACCCTTTACATTATATCGTCGTCGGACCACAAGCGCTCGCCACCTTGCTGCTGATAAAATGGGGTCGATTTCCCTTAAGACACGATGAACATGTCGAAGCGCGATGAACATATTTTGACTTCGTAGCATGGCATACACGAATCTACATCCCGCATAAGGGAATTGTTGATGAATTTCACCAATAACTTCTTTAATTTGGTTTTCATTCTATAACGTATTGCGATACAAGTTTCGAACTCCCAAACCAAATTGACGAACTCGGTCCATAATAGTTGATCGACTCACTCCAAATATCGCAGCAATCTGAGTCCAGTTAAATCCCGCCTCTTTGAGGTATTCAAGTTGAGACTTAGTAACGTCGTATCTTGGTCTCCCCGTATTGTCAGGTCCCGGACCATTATGTGTGAGAACATGATTAAACAAAGAAGTACAATCAGGACTGACCCTTATGTACAAGTTGGCGATACGAACTTGTAGGGTATTGAACATATGTCAGATACTCAACAATTGCTGAATCATGAGCTGTCAAATTATTAGATTCCTTTATTATAGTTAAGCAATTACATACTGTATATTGGTGAGTTTAGCTAATAGGTACTCCTTGAATTCGTCATTAATTAATTGAGGTGAGTAATCAGGTTTTAAAACACGTGCGCATTCGGTTATGATATGTTCCAAATGGTTGACAAATATACTTGCCGGAGTTTTCATGATAAACAATAAAAACTAAACTACTATAAAGTGGCAATGATGAAATCAAATTTACAATATAAAAACAACAATTTAAATAACCTTAATAATAATAAAATAGCAAAATAATAATCATAACAAATATAAAAAGGGTTTTTTAAATACATAAAAATTATGTCATTCGTGATTGGCTAAAACATGGGTGACATATTTTCAAAGATGAGGCGCAAATTCGCGATTGGCTAAAAGATGGGTGGCAATTATTCGAAGAAGAGGCGCAAATTCGTGATTGGTTAAAAGATGGGTGACAATTATTCGAAGATGAGGCGCAAATTCGTGATTGGTTAAAAGATGGGTGACAATTATTAAAAGATGAGGCGCAAATTCGCGATTGGCTAAAATATGAGTACAAAATTGCAAGGTTTTCCGAATTAATGGTGTACTCATTTTAAAATGAGTACATAATTCTTTGAATTAGTGACTCTTATAAAAATATGAGTACAAAATTAAAAGATTTTCCGAATTAATGGTGTACTCATTTTAACCCTCCCCCGGTAACGTGGGGTAAAATAATACCCCAAGGGGATTACTTTTGATATTTTTCGACAATCTCTCATATTATGTATGTCCAACTTCATAGTATCTTCCAAAAAACTTGTAATCTAACGATTGTGGGGGTCAAACCCATAAAATTTTGTTTATGAAAAATGTTATGGGCCCTTAATTTGAAAACAACTTAGTTAGGTAAGATGGGGTATAAAAATACCCCATAACGTTATGGTGCTCGTTTAGTGGTGCTTTGTGACTCATTTTGGTTTCATTGGAACCACAATGGTCGATTTAGTTGTATTAGACAGCTAGAGGCATGTTTTAACTTTGTCTTTTAAGACCAAATTATCAGTATTATGAAGCTACTGTATTGTGTATGGCCTGTATTTCACAACCCAAGACTTCGGCCTAATCGCGATGCGATAGATTGCTAAATGCTAAGTATATGTGAATAATTCTTATTGTGTAGGCTTTCTTAAGAGGTGTTCTGGCCTTTTGGGTCTCATTTTGGGTTCATTGAAACTGCAATGTATAATTTAGTTGGACAATAATCACATTTTATGACCAAATCATCAGTACTTTTGCAGTCATGGTGTATATTTCATATTACAATTCAAGATCTTGTGCTATTGCGAGGTGATATATCTGTATATATATATATCACTTTGTTGACTTTTAGTGGTGGTATTTGACTCATTTTATGCTTATTGGAACTGCAATTGTATACTTCAGGGTGTACTTGACCCATAACACCACTAAAAAATCTAAAATGAGAAACACTCTCACAGCTAATGCTTCGCTATGATAGTATCTTGTTGCAAAACGCCCCATCGCGACGTTAACGATGATCGCGATTGTAGTGGGATAACTTTTGTGGCATTGAGCGTTGGGTAGACTTCAACCAAATTGAAAAAAAAAATTCACAACTTATTTTTTCACCATTGGCAAATTCTGGGAGGGGGATTGCAAGTGTTTTTCTGTTTAATGTTACTTAAAATGTCTTATCAATTTGGGGTATAAAAATACCCCATGTTACCGGTGAAGGATAATTTTTTACCATACCGGGGCAGGGTTAAAATGAGAACATAATTCTTTGAATTAGTGACTCTTATAAAAATATGAGTTCAAAATTAAAAGATTTTCCGAATTAATGGTGTACTCATTTTAAAATGAGAACATAATTCTTTGAATTAGTGACTCTTATAAAAATATGAGTACAAAATTAAAAGATTTTCCGAATTAATGGTGTACTCATTTTAAAATGAGAACATACAGTCGGGGTCTCAAAGTGCATCTGTTCTTTGAGAGTTTCTCAAAGTTTTTTTAAAAGTGTCTAAAAGTGATTGCATTACTCCCAACGGCCGCTTTGAATTCTTGTAGACACTTTTAGTTGGGAATCTCAAAGTGATTTCCTGCTTTTAGGCACTTTGAATTCTTTGAGAAATGTCACTTTGAGGTAGTTTGCGGCACTTTTAATTCTTTGAGAAAATAAACTCCGAGGTATTCCTGATTGACAGCTCGTGGTAAGTTTATTGAGAGGCAGAGGCATTCTCGGGGAACAATATTATGCGGGCAACAAAGTGATACTTGTGTGCTGGCCAGTTGTTGCATAGAAGCTATATTCCCATTAATTTATCAAATTGAGGTTCCTGAGGTCATTACGGGATGGGTTTTCGGTCGCAAGTACAAATTGAATTTACGGCACCCTAAAGTCTTTCTAAAAAACATTCACTCAAAAAATACATGAAACATAATTAGTGAAACAAGATTAATGCTTGACAAGATTGATTATTTTAATACATGTAACATAATACAATATAAGATTAACAATTAATATAAGAGAAACTGCACTGTAGTATCTCTGTGTATATGCAGTTTCATTATATAATGACCTAAAGAAGCCCTGTTGGGAGAAAGCTTGTAATAACATTTTGTTATTCATTTCATTAGTCACCTGAGGTCAAACCGTTCTACCTAACTGTTTAATTAATATGATAACTATGTTGACGAGAGCGTGAGAATACCTTCTTAAAAACTAAGAAAGTCTTTCGACTTTCAAGTACGATAGAACGGCTACAATCTTGTGTTGTTTTAGCTTAAATAGAGATATTAAAATATCCCCTGCCGCTGGCGTTTATATTTGAGAATATTTTATATGTTTGCCTCATATTAAATTGATGTTGCGACCCACGGACGGCGACCTTCAAACAAACAGGTGCAGAGTCGGAAAGAACTGTCACATGCTTTGCTTGGCTTGTGGTGTGGTACCATTTGATTACATAATAGATTTTGGCAGACTGGGCGGTCGCTCTGACCATATGCATTGCGCACCAACAATGCCTAAAACATCTATGGGAACAGCCAATTAGTGCGCTTGAATCATTTATCTTTATTCCTGCCTCTATCGTTATTCTTTACTTTGTATAACACAATTTACAGTGCGGCAAAGTATGGCTGGTTGACTATTGAAATGCATTGGTAAAGGTATTCGGCGTTCACGTGGGCTAAACAAATTTAAACAGACAGTTTTAGCACTATACATTAATATAGATAGGGCAACAGACAAACTGTCTAAGACACAAATACCAACACATTCCGATAGCCCGCAATTATGGCGTCTCTAAGAGTCCAAATATAAATTAATAAAATCCTCTATGAAACAATAAAAATACCTACAAAAAATACTGCTGTATTAAATATTAGTTACTGCAGTAACATATAACAATTACTGCAGTCTTAACAAATATTTATTACTGCAGTAATAAATATTTATTACTGCAGTAACAAATATTTATTACTGCAGTAACAAATATTTATTACTACAATAATCAATATTAATAAATTAATAAATAATTGAATAAAAATTTATACTGCAGTAATCAATATTAATAAATAATTGAATAAAAATTTCTACTGCAGTAACAAATTATTTGTTACTGCAGAAAAATACAATTTTTTATTACTGCAATAATAATTAATTCTTACTTTCAGTAACAAATATTTATTACTGCAGTATTTTTTGGAGGCATTTGTATTGTTTCATAGAGGTTTTTATTACTTATATTTTACCCTTTAGTCAAAGTCAATATACCCCATACCATAGCCAGCTTCAGGCAGGACTGTATGAAATGACTGACAGTACTACTTTGAAATCTTTGAGGACACTTTGTCATTTTCTTGGACCACTTTTAGAAATTTGAGACACTTTTAGTTCTTTGAGAAAATCTCAAAGAACAGATGCACTTTGAGACCCCGACTGTAATTCTTTGAATTAGTGACTCTTATAAAAATATGAGTTCAAAATTAAAAGATTTTCCGAATTAATGGTGTACTCATTTTAAAATGAGTACATAATTCTTTGAATTAGTGACTCTTATAAAAATATGAGTAATGTGTCAAATTATTTTCCTTAAAAAAAATATGAGTAAATAATAAAATGGGGTTTTAATACTAAAAGTATGCCATACAAACAATGCCAAGATTCAAATTAATTTTAATTCTAATTAAAAATGACGGAAATGGGAAAAGGTTTTCACTTTCATACATTTCGCCCTTTAGCGGGAAGAACTGGAACTAGAACTGCATACCGATTAGTGGAGATTACCGACCCCACAAAGGCACAGGATATATAGTTTGTCCTTGGTCGCAATACTGTAGGTTGCAAATGTGAAAGTGAAACATTTCCTGATGACAGACTTGGCTGCTATAGTTCTACACATGCAGACTCGTAGACGTTGACATCATAATACGCTGTACATGTAGCAGTATGAAAGTCGGTAGGCCCTAAAGTGAAACATTTTCTGAATACAGACTCTTTTGCAACACATTCAGGCAGTCAGGCACACAAGCAAGGAATTCACTATTGTAGGCAATACCCATCAGGCATTTACTGTAGTTTTAGTATGATACCGTTACCGGTAGTCGATAAAGTGAAACTTTCTAACTCCGTACCATTCTACTTACGAAATGCAGATGCATTACTGCATTAGGCACCGGTAGTACGGTACCGCAGTGTTTCTCGTATAGTCTGCCTGTACGGTCTGACAGTAGGTAGATTCGTAGATAACGGTAATTGGTAGTATAGTTTCATTTATCATAAGTTTGATTTCTAGAATAATGACCAGTAGGCCTAATTCTAGGCCTATAAAATAATATTTTAATTTTTTAAATTAGGCCTACCGGTATACAGTAAGCTGAGAGCTAGCTAGATAGGGGTATTAGTACGTTTGAACGACACTAGCCGAACATGCCTGAAATCAGATAAATAATGGTACCGGTACCGGTATAGCAGTATGTGAGCAATCTTGAGGATTGCGCAGGTATTAGGCCTATTTATTAAGTTCTTGGAGGGGAATTTATTATTTTAATATAATCTATAGGCCTATTGGTATAGCTGAGCAACAGGTATGAGGCTCTTGCCTCTGAGGCGGCAGATCACTGTCAGAAACAGTTCCTGTATACCCTCGAAACAGGAAAAGGGCCCCCTGGACTGACAACAAAATTCAGAAGTGCCGAAATGACCTTCATAAGGCGCAGAAGGAGTCCCGACTCAAACAGACTACAGCGGCCAAGAATGCAGTTAAGGCTGCATCTAGGTCCCTGAACAGGCAGTACTCTGTTAATCTACAGAGCTAATAAACCAACAGGTTGATGCCATCAATGATGCTGACGACAGCAGGCAATCATCACAGGCATGGAAATCGACCAATCTGCTTACTGGGCGGAAAAGCCAACCAACCACCAAGGTTAAGGCTGAATCACCAGCCGATCGCCTCAATGGTTGGAAAGCCCACTTTGAAAAGCTCCTCAATAATTACAGGGTATTGCCTGATAACTTTATAGAAGTAAAAGTGTCTGAGTCTGTACTCCCAGATATTCCCATTGGCGATATCTCCTTTGCAGAAGTGGAGGCTGCTGCAAAGAGCATTAAGACCAATCGTGCCAGTGGAGTAGATGGTGTCCCCCCTGAGGTCTTTAAAATACCTGAGTGTTTAAAGCTCATCTATCCCATCATAGTAGACATGTACCGAACAACAAGAGTCCCACAAGAAATGAAAACAAATAAGTTGGTGCCAGTTCCCAAGAAGGGCAACCTAACACTCTATGGTTCTTTTCGGGGAATCTCATTGATCTCGATTGCTGCAAAGCTATACAATAGGATTCTATTAAATCGCATCAGGGATTCCATTGAGAGACTGCTACGTGGAAATCAGAATGGGTTCCGTAAAGGTCGTGGGACCATGGAGCCCATTTTGGCACTTAGAAGGATAATTGAAGAATTGTCAAAAAAGAAAGACAGGCATCTGGCTGTTATCTTTGTTGACTTCTTCAAGGCCTTTGATTCAGTCTCTCGCTCACGTATATTCAGCATACTTTCATTATATGGGATTCCTGATGAAATTATTGCAGCAATCAGATCAGTATACGATGGTTCGACAACATTTGTATCTACTGTTGACGGTGACACAGAACCATTTGAAGTGTTATGGGGCGTCCTCCAAGGAGACACACTTGCACCATTCTTGTTCATTATTGTGGTTGACTATGTTCTACGCATGTCCTTAGATCATCATAATGATGATGGGGTGATGATAACTCCACCTACTGGCTCCAGAAGTCGAGGAAATCGTGCCAAGTACCTAACTGATCTAGACTTTGCTGATGACTTAGGAGTACTCTCAGAATCATTAGAGGGAGCCCAACGGCTCCTCGGCTCGTTGGAGCATGCTGCTTCTAGTGGTGGTCTTTTTATTAACTCCAGAAAGACCAAAGTTCTGACAGTTAACTTTGAAAGTCCTCAGCAAGTCTCTGATCGGATGAGCATAAGCTCAAAGGATGGTATGCTTGAGCATGTGGACGACTTCTGTTACCTGGGATCATGGATCCGGAAGTCAGGTGAGGACCTTCGAATACGTAAGGGAAAGGCATGGGCAGCCTTGAATAGGCTTTCCAGGATTTGAGGATTTGGAAGTAACCGAGAATTAATCGGAAACTTAAGGTCCGATTATTTAGAGCAGCAGTAGTTCCAGTACTCCTCTACGGGAGTCCATGCTGGGCTCTAACTAACTGCTGAGGACACCAAATCTCTGGATGGCACATTCACAAGAATGCTACGCCGGGTTCATTGTGTCAAGTACAATGCACACATCTCCAACCAGACACTATATAACATGGGAGGTGTCTCATTGGTTCCCCCAAGCTTGACACTAGAACAAAATCGCCTCCGCTTTGCAGGACATTGCTTTCGCCGTGAGGACCAGCCAGTGCATAATCTTGTACTTTGGCAGCCTCACGGAGTGAATAAGCATGGTGGACAGCCCATGACTTTCTTGAGACGCATCTTAAAGGACACTGGCCTTAAAGATGCGGATGATCTAGCAAATGTCATGGGTGATAGGGAGTTGTGGCGGTGCAATTTTGTTGACAAGCCGGCACAGCATTCTTAAAAATGCAGCTGCAATGCAGCATGCCGATCGTAGTAGTAGTAGTAGGATTGCAAGCGTTGTTGCGACATGATTGTATATTTCATATGCTGATATGGCGGCCATGAAAAGAGCCGCTTGGGTTGGTTAGATCATATCGTACAGTAGTTGGACTTTGGACATGAGTGGACATTCAGTACTACCGGTAGTAATGCTTGAAATAAGCAAGGAGATTACAAGCACAACTTTGGATTGTGCAGCACAACCTGGAAAAGACAAAGACGTAGGGTTGGTTGCCCATTTGGTTGTAGAGTACGGGAGAGAAGCTCCTCAATAGCGCAAATTCAATAACACACTCCTCCAGTCTCGATCAGTTTACCGACCTCGAGGAAATTAAATTAAGCCATGCCATGACAGAGACAGAGTAGGCCCAATTACAGTAATAGTAGGCCTAGGCCTAGTGCTCTTGTATAAATACAATATAACACAATAAACAATAAAAGTAATAGGCCCATTAGTATAAAACAATATCCGCATTGTGCTGAAGATGGCGAACAATACTGCTGTACCGGTACCGGTACCAATTTTTATCAGTTTCTATCAGATTTCAGGCTTGATCGGCTAGTGTCGTTCAAACGTACTAATACCCTAGATAGGCTTAAATATTTTTGTATGGTGTATCACACTGTAATAATTTATATTATTGTTTTTTTTTGGTTCGCAGCTCCACGAAAGGCCCACTCATGTTTACATCACCACGTACAGTACCGGTATTTCGGTGTTGTGTGTTACCGCGCACTTTCGATGTTGTGTTCTGTTCATGTTACCGCTCATTTTCGATGTTCTGTTCATGCCACCACGCACTTTTGTTCCGATTCCTCGAATAATTATGGTGTTTTTTTTCGTGATTTTTACACCCCATTTGCAATTGGCTATTAATCGGGTGGTTTGGGTCATTTTATGGTCATTGTTTGAAAGGGGCATTTAAGCTCTAGGGACGGCTTGCTTGAGCACGTGGTTGACTTCTGGTACTTGGGATTATGGATTCGAAATTCAGACCTTCCGATATGTAAGGGGAAGGCATGGGCGGCGTAAAATAGTTTGTACATGATTTGGAAGTCCAATAGAATAAAACGGAAACTTAAGGTTAGATTATTTATTATGGCTGTAGTAGTACCGGTACTCTTATCCTGTACGGGAGTCCATGCTGGGTTCTAACTGCTGCTGAGGACACCAAATCTCTGGATGGCACTTTCTCAAGAATGCTGTGTTGGGCTCATTGTGTCAAGTACAATGAACACATCTCCAACCGTAGCCTCTATCAGTCTATACAACCTTGGAGGTGTTTCATTAGTCTCCCCTAGCTTGACACTTGAACAGAACTGCCCCCGCTTTGCATGACATTGCTTTTGCCGTCAGAACCAGCCAGTGCATAATCTTGCGCTTATGGCGTCCTCATTGAGTGAATAAGCATGGTGGCAGCCCGTGAATTTCGTGAAACGCCTCCTAAAGGACTCTGGCCTTTGAATAATGTGAATAATCTCCTTAAATTCATGGGGGATAGGGAGTTGTGGCGGTGCAACTTTGATTGGCATAGCATTCTTAATGCACGCTCAATTGGGCTTGTCAATTGTGAATTGCATGATGGTGAGAATATGTTTTTGTTATGCTGGCATAGCATCTCAATGTGCAGTTTCAATGCAGCAGGCCGATTATAGTAGTAGTTATCCCACCTGACTTTGTCACCTGATCCTATATTCAAATGACTACATAACGGTACAAATGCAATCAACATTTCTGTATTTGTTCGGTTGTTGTTTAAAATAGAGGAAAAATTACGGAAAATATATTGTACAGATATTAAAGTAAAATAAAGTATATTACACAGTAAAATATACATAAACTTTATGTTGTAAGTGAATACTACCACTTAATGAATGGGAGAATATTTTAGGCTCGTTAAGCCAAGGTATGCCTGTTCACCAATATAGGTGATCTTCCACAGTAAGTTCCCATTTATCCACCAGATAAGGGTGAAAGCCAGGTTTAGGCTAGGAATGATTGGGAGCCCAGGAATGTCACCACTAAACCAGGGTGCTGCATATACTATACCACTTAAACAACCGTAACAAAACTATAGTGAGTTTCAAAATTCCCACATTGGAAACCGCCAATCACGAGCGTTTGTTTCCGTTAATTTTTTAATTTTCCGGTAGCTTATTTTTATAGCGTTAACCGTCGACCTACTTACCAACCGAGAGACACCGTCCAGACCAGACACGTATGACACCTACCTATCCTACAATTTACTGTGGCTGAAAGCGGCCAATTTTTATTTTGATCAACAATGTTATTTTAATTTCAACCTGGGTTGAAATTCAAAAAAAAAAATTTTGATAAAAATAATAATTAAAAAATGTAGTGCCAAGTTAATTATTTTGTCCGCTTTCAGCCACCGTATACAATAGCTTAATTTAGCAAGCTACTACAGTACCTACTGTATCACTGAATATGTTATATTCGTTTTGCAGTTTATGTTCTACTTCTAGAATAACAAAAATTCCAACTGTATTGTAATAGTATATTGTATTTTTAAATCACTTTATATCATATATTTACTCTTCGAGATGTCAATGGATTCCGAGTTCGATTCCATCCGTCACTATTTCACCGACAACGAATGGGAGTTAATGAGCATCTTCGATAGGCGTCGTTCGTTAGCCTTGAAGGAACAATTCGAGATGCTGACGTCTTTAGGTTTTAACGAACTCAGAGCCAAGCCAATAGAACCCCCAGATTTTATGAAGGAAAAGACTAATAGAGTGTCTGGGAGGAAAGTTATTCCAGAAGATAAGGTAGTTGGTATCGACGGCGAACCGATGGATGTTTTAGATGAAGACGAAGAAGAAGATGGATCACTCTCTATGGATCACTCCATATTTGAGGATATTATTGTCGATGTTTGTGAGGATGATTCAGACAAGGAATCCGTGGCCTGTACCAACTCGGATCTGGTACTTCCTTATTACAGAAGGAAAGCGACGGATTCTCCGCCAGGTCCGTATGAATGGTACAGCGACAGCATCGAGCGTAGCGAGGGAAGTGGCAGTTATCTGAGCGCAGATGGAAGTTTCGATTTTCACATGAACGACGTGAATGAAACAGAGTCTATCACTGGAGAGAATCACGGTGGTTGAAAACGGCCATAGTAATTAAATAATTTAGTTTTTATATATTTCACCGAGATATATTATTTATCTCAACATAAATTTTACTCATTACAGAATCGCGCTAGTATTTATTGAGGGAAAATTATTGGGGAAAATCTTCAGTCATGGCCAATCACAGTAGGACGGAATCTTCTTAAACATTTTTTCCCGCTATATATTGAGTAAAAAAGCAATACATATCGGTAATAGTTCAAACAGTTATTTATCTATCATATTTCCGGATCGGTAATTAATTACCTTCAGCATTTATTAATTAATTTAGCATAATTAATTGGTAAACTCCCCCTTCCACAATTTCTGCCATATAGTTTGCTGCTATTATTTCCCGTTATGTTTGATTAATGTTCTTTAATAGCCCCAACAATTACATCCCCCAATTTAAATATCTCGGCGATCCCAAAAATAATTAATTTACTCAAACCGGCACCCAAAATATAATTATTTCTACCCAAATTTAATTCACTTTCAACCAAAAACGATACTTCCCGCACCAAATATGATGTTTCTCCCAATATTTTACGGGAACTTTATTCATTCAATGTCATTGATTATTCATTAACCATACAAATGTTTATATTTATAAATGTTTATTCATTTATATTAGGGATGTGCCGGATTGACTATTTTCAAACCGGCCAGGCCGGAGCCGGATTTGTAAAAAAAATCCGGCCCGAATTCCGGCCAAGCCGGATTTTTTTATATATCACCACTATATGCATGAACAGAAATGGAGGGAGGGAGGGTACCACGTCATTTGGACCTTTGGGCGTTAGGTCCTGCATCGATACGTAGATAACGTGCTGGATCATTATCAGCAAGGTCAAGAATTCAGAAGTAGATTAGTAAGTATATGTCAGTTATCCCAACTAAACGGGACGAGAAGAGCGTTTTGCGTTGGTTGGCTGCGAATAAGGAATCATTTCCTAATTTACAAATACTTGTACATATATTTAGTATCACCAGCGTCTTCAATTTATTCCGAGTGAATATTTGTAGAGGCTGGTAATGTATTTGATGAGAAACGCTCTCGTCTACTTCCGGATCGTGGAGATAAACTAATATTTTTGTACCATAACCTACGACGATTTGATATAATGGATTGATTTGATAAATAAAGGGCAATTGAAAAATAGAACGAAGAAATAATAGGTGTAGTTTTTGTATATACTCTCTGATTTAAATTGGATTTACTAGTTTCTAAATTGCCTGTCGAATATATAAACTGGTCATTCACGGTGGTAAGCTTAATTAGTATATGGCCATACATGTACTATTTATTATATATTAAGTGTTAGTGAGGCTGAGCCCAACCAAATACAAATATTCTTGGTAAAAAGTAGTCAGTCAGTCAGCTCAGCGAGTAGATAGTCATAAATTGATAGCTCTGCTACAGACCGGAATTCCGGCCCGGCCGGATATCCGGCACAACCCTAATTTATATATTGTAGTATGCTGACACTGTAACCGACCCATTTTTATTAACTTTTAATGATATTCGTTTATTATTTTTGTTAGAAAGTACAACCTATATAAACTGTTCCTTTCCCTCAATTGGTAATTTCAAAATGATTTTTCTCAATATGAATTTAATTTGGAGAACATTTTTAATTATTTTGGGTGTTTGTCATTCATTTTTGATAGGATACTTGTTTTGGGGTCTATTTATTTGTTTATTTCGGGTTATTGTTTTTAATGTTGAACAATTCATTTTGGTGTTCGGATAATTTTATTGTGAAACTAATTTTTTTCAAATTTGGTTCTGAGTATTTTTTTTGTTTAAATTTTCAGTTACTCATTTATCATAACTTTTGTTGACATTAACCCTATTAAACCCCGGAGGAGAGGGTGGGGGGGTCCATGGTTTGGGGGGGGGGGGGGGACCCGCGGTTTTTTTTGTTATAACTCTGAAACAAACGCAGTAGGGAATCTGAATTCATGCAACAATATAATAATAATATATAATAATAAAAAATATATAACAATACCAGACGAGGACAACAAAACGATTGTTGCGTTACCTCGAATGATTTTTAACGAGTTCTATCGTGATCAGCGACCTTGAACACCTGTATAGCTTCAGAATTAACAAACCAAAGGCAAAAATTAACAGTTTGCTATTTTTTACTACTTGTACTTTTCGTTCTGGGGCACCAGAATGGCACCAAAATTTGGTTTTCATTTACCAGCAATATTTATAACTAGTTTTATCGTGATTAACGACCTCGAAAATCCGTATACGTTCAGAATTATCAAACCAAACACAACATTTTTTAGTTTGACATTTTTTTACTTGTACCTTTCCTCCTGGGGGATAAAAATGGTGGTTGAATTGCCAGAATATTATCGTGATCAACGATCTTGAAAACCCTTACACCTTCAAAATTTGAATTTTTGAGACAAAGATTTAAAAATTGTCTAAAATGACCCCCCCCCCCCCCCCCCCCGGGCCAATTACACAGTAGCCTACGTACCGGGTAGTAAATTAGCCCGGGCCAACTAGGGTTAATAGCCTAAATGAAACTACCTGCTTGCTCAGAGTGGGCGATTACACCAACTTTTATTAACACGGCATGATAATACCAAGTTTGAAACTTATAGAGATTTGGTATATTTTGCATCATAAATAAGTTCCCAAAAATAATGTGCATATCTCGAGATATGCTAATATTCATTCAATCAATATATCCATGAATAAGAATTTAATATAATTATGACAATATTAATAACCAATTAAAACTTCTATAAAATTAGTAGTTAATTAAACATGGCCGCTTTCAGCCACAGAAGGGAACTTAGTGACTTTATCTCCGACCGATATTATCAGGGAAACAGGAGGTTTTCATTCGCCATCGTTTATCGTTACAACTGATTCCATCGAGGAAATAAAAGAACAGCTGGAATGTATTCCCGATGTGAATCTATCTGATACAGCGATCGATCTGTTGGATGACGTCAGTTCCGGTAGACACTCGGATACTGTTGGTCCATCTGTACCGAGTGCCGAGGAATCGGTTAACGATAAACTCGCTAACAGTTTGGGACGCGTTGGTTCCGGAGCGGGAAGGACTTCTAGTGGGGGAAGTCCGATCTCAGTAGCCGAGGGAGAAGAAATAGTTGAAGAGATTTCGGGTTCTTCTACAGTTGAGTCGGATTTAAATGTCATCGTCTCTCCTAAATCGACGGCTCCTTTCGAACCCCGAAGTGGTTTACGTCCCAGAAAGGAGGTCGATTACGCCAACCGCAACTGCCCAATAAAATCCTTCAATAACTTTATATTCTGCGACCTTTGCGGCGAGGAATATAATGATTTACAGTGTCCGATGCACGGGGAGTTTAACTTCGTACCGAATACCGAAACCACTCGTGGAGGAAGGAACCGGGGCAGCAGAACAATTCCCTCGTGTTTGGAGATAAAGAAATCTCCGATTCATAATAAAGGAGTGTTTACAAAGGTCGAATTGAATCCGGGAACATTATTTGGCCCTTATGGCGGAGAGAGGAAACCTGGTAAACCTAATCCCGGCAAGTCTGACGGTTACAGCTGGTTGATGTTGGACGATGTGGGTAAATTCTTTTCTGTCAGCGGGAGATGGGAATACAAGTCTAATTGGATGCGCTACGTAAACTGCGCCAAATGGGAGGAGGAACAAACAGTTTGTGCTTTCCAGTTCAGAGAGGATATGTATTATCGGGTCTGTAAACCAGTTGCAGCCGGTACGGAACTCCTTGTTTGGTACGGAACGGAATACGCGGAGGAATTGGGATTAATTACCAAACAACCGAAGAATAAGAAATTGGGGATGAAAGTTATGGAAGACGGGATGATTCTGTGTACCGGGTGTGGCAGTTACCGGTCCGATAATCAGGAGGCAATTCTTAGACACCAAAGTAGTCGAGGTGGATGTGCTGAGCGGAAGAGATTAGATTTAGTTCACGATAAGAGTTTACATAAATTCCCGTGCGAACATTGCGACGTCGTCTACACCGTGGAATCTTTTCTCGTTTCCCATTTAAAACGGAAACACAAGGAACCCGGCTCTACTCCAACAGGTTCGGGTTCCAACGTTCCGACTGGTCCTAAGGAACGTTCCAGTTTAGATAAACCTGTTGATAGTTTGGGATGTAGTTCCTGTGGGAAAGTGTTTGGATGTAAATCCAAACTAATGGAGCACGAACGGGTTCACTCTGGTGAGAAACCGTTCAGCTGCTCTACATGTAGTAAAGCTTTCAGCCACAGTCCAATCTAACAACCCACCAACGCACTCACTCTGGGGAGAAACCGTTCCAATGTATTATGTGCAGCAAAGCTTTCTCACGAACGACCATCTAATAAAACACAATCGTACTCACACTGGAGATAAACCCTACAGTTGTAACGTCTGTAGTAAATCATTCACCCAGATTGCCCATCTAACAACCCACCAACGTATCCACACAGGAGATAAACCCTACAGTTGTAACGTCTGTAGTAAATCATTCACCAAGAGTTCCAATCTAACAACCCACCAACGCATCCACACTGGAGATAAACCCTACAGTTGTAACGTCTGTAGTAAATCATTCACCAAGAGTTCCATCTAACAACCCACCAACGCCTCCACACAGGAGATAAACCCTACATCTGTGATACTTGTGGTAAATGCTTTCTCCGATACATCCAATCTAGCGACCCATAAACGCAACCAGCACAGCGTGAAGAATCAGTAAACTGTTGTTTATCGAGGGAAGGAAAGTCTCTAGTCTCTCGATCTGATTAATTACCTGAACTTCTTCTTTCCCTCAAGGAAGAATAGACTAAATAAATTATATTAGGATTCGTTTTATTAATAAATAATTTATAATTAAATTAATTAATTTATACCTAATGTATACCTTATTTAATTTGTTCATTAATTTAGTACCTACTGTAATAATTAATTAATAATATAATATAATTTATGTAATTTATTTTTGAAGTTATTATTTGTGAGTGTCTCTCTATAGTTAGCTCTGCATAAAAGTATCAGACAACTTTTACAAATTGTTGGTTATTAAAAGTTAACATTATTAATAACAAACATGAAAATTTATATAAAGTTACAGCACCACCTAGCGGCGGAGAATCAATTCCAAATACGTCTGATAGATTTGTTGCCAAACCTCTTTACTCTATCAAAAAAACTATCACGTTATTTGAGTCCAAACTGTGATAGTCTTAGTGTTTAAAGTGCAACCCACGCATTTTTCTACGTAAACTAGTTAACTAATATATTTATTTATGAAAAATAAAGTCAAACCTATAGAATAACAATATTAGGTACCGGTACTGTTGTACCTAAATGAATATTTTAACCAAAACCGGCTTCTTAAGTTATAAAGATATTGTGCGACAATTTTCTATCTGTGCCAAAATGTTACCTAATGAATTTATTGTAGTGTGCGTTGTGTTGTTTTTATCTCATGGTAATCCAGTACGTACGATTTTAAATGAATAAACTGTTTTATTTTTAACCCTTAATGTTTTCGGAATTGCGTCTAACATTCTCCATCGAGAGTTGCAATAACTATGTAAAGTAAATGTTACGATGTAAAGTAGGACTTTATGGTGTGGTAATGGGCCTAAAATATGCCGGATTGGATAAACTTGGTGAACATCCTCTCTTCCTTTAATTGATAATTTTTAATTGAGACCAGATATTAATTCGCTGAGATGGGATTTGCGCCAAGTTTCCCTCCTACTGTATATCATATAACATAATAATCTCCATATTTAGAGATAATATTGTTACATATTTTTATTTATTTTGTTCAGCTTTTCGACGAATTGACGCCTGTGGAGAAGTGAGTCCCTCGGTTTGTATCACGAGAAGTGAGTCCCTCGGTTTGTATCACGAGAAGTGAGTCCCTCGGTTTGTATCACGCTGATATCTGTGATCTTTGACTGTTTAATTAAATACTTACCCACCTCGGTGTCTTTTGCCTCAGAAATTTTTGGATAAATGTAGCTGTTCTCATTTTTATGATGGAGCTCAAAGGTGTTCTTCCCAATTCAACATATGGGAATTCGTTGGGGGTACACTAGCAAAGACCAAGCAAAGTCTTGAGTTACCAAGCAACGTCTTGAATACTTAACGGTACTTAATCCTTCCAGAGCTGGTATTTCGACGTAAATAACAGCTGATTATTCTCAAAAATAAGACTAACCTGTTCTATTGTGCTTAGTTTATTATTTTGGTTAAATGACGTGCCAATGTAACCTGCTCATTTCCCTAAATTGATAATTTAAAATTGAGGCGGAATATTAATTCGCCAAGGCGGGTTTTACGTCCAGTTTCCCCCCCCCCCCCCCCCCCCCCCCTGTCTCAGAAAATAAAAGCGAAAATAAAAATTAAACACGATATACAATATTGGGTTCCTTGCCGAATTCCAGACAGAAGTTTTATTAGATTGGAGTATTCAAAGTTTAATGAAATAACCACCATAGTGTTGAAATATGCTGCAGCAAAGGCAGTTAGTAAGATAACCCCACAGCTGCTAGTTTTTGGAATAGTTTCCGTCTGCTTATTTTATCGGAGGCTGCAGTGAAGTCCTTAAAAAATTATTGTTTTTTTTGCCGTCAATTCTCAATCAGGGGAATGACGCCGATATGTAAGTTCCCTGGAGGGTTTGCGATCCCCAAAGACTAAGTCACCGGATCTATTGTGTGGGGAACAATTTGTCATGCAGGCCGTAAAAAAAGAACGAGTTGGTTGAACATCAATTATTTATTAAACGAGCTGTTTCGTCTAAACGACTGATTCAAAATATATGGGTTTCCCCACACCAATAATTATAATATTCACAATACAATAAACCTACTGTAAAATAATTTATTTAATAAGGCCACTGACTTTACTTTATAGAATATTTTAACCCCCCAAACTATGTGTGATAGGTCTTGGGACGTTAGTGCCCGCGAGACATTAGTGCCCGCGGTCACTAATGTCTCAGTACCTTTAGTGCCCGCTGTCACTTAGTCGCATTATCGCGGGCATTAATGTCCCATAGGACGTTAGTGGTCCGCGAGACGTTAGTGCCCGCGAGACATTAGTGCCCGCGAGACATTAGTGCCCGCGAGACATTAGTGCCCGCGAGACATTAGTGCCCGCCTAGCGACTTAGTTACTATATGGAATACATCAAACAGGCCAAGAAGACATTTCCCGCTTCTTTAGTTCCTGCTGATGCAAACGAGTCGTTACTTTCTTCAACTTCAAAGGTACAAATTTCCAGTCTTTAGTTCACGCATCTCGTTATTTAACATTTTAATTTCAATTTGGATCTTTTATTATTAAAAAATTTATTAACCTCAGATAGAAATGGTAGCATTTATATCATTTGGATTTGCAGTAAGTTCTTCAAGAAAATGAGGATTAAGCAACAGCGTTTATAAATAAAATACTTTTGATTGAGTATACTTAATTTGTTTTACTTAATACTGGAGACGTGTGTAATAAAAAAAAACAATGTGCAGTACTATACAGTATAATCGTCCGAGGACGCACTAACTCTGATATATTATAATGAATTAATGATTTCAAGAAAAATACCCAGTCGACTGTCTGACATTTTGTCGACGAATCTAAGTAAAGTAGTAATTTTATTTAATTAAATTAGTGTACAGTATTTTAATGGAGGAGGCCTTTTTAGATGACTTTGGTTGAATGGGGTATAAATAAATAAGAAGAAAAACGGATTGCCTTATACTAAGATTAACTTCCAAATTCAGTGCGGGATGCGGGCACTAACGTCTCGCGGGCATTAACGTCGTCCCCCAATCAATTGGTTCAGTATGTGAAACGTTGACTATAGAAACAACTAACATTTTATCGGGTTGTTGACAACAACTAACAGTAGTGTGACAGATTTCTCTTTATGTTACATCTAATTTATTTTTTATGGGCTATTATTAAAAGACATTATTACAGAAAGAAAATAAATTAAATTTTGATTGGTTAATTCTGGGGTTTATTCTAATTCTGTTTTATTAATCCCGTAACTATAACAACCTAATTTCGTTGTTTTTTTTCATCCAATCAAAATTCACATTATTTAGTTTATTCTGTTTTCTTATTTTCTAACAAAATATTTTTTCTTATTCCTCCACAACAAAAATCAATGTGGCCACATCAACCACCGCTGTTGAGCCAATAAATATTTTATTTTAATAATAAATAAACATTTCCAGTATTAGGCCTATATGTTGATTTGTATAATTTATAATCCAAATCACTTTTATCGATTAGCTTTATTCCAATACGATATATGCTCCGTTTTATGTTAACTAAACGGCCTTTTGTTAGAATGTTATCTCTGTTACGAGTCACTTCAATTAGCTTAATTATATTTTCTTTGGACATATAAACTGTCATATAACTTACAACTTTCATAAAACTTGAATAAAAGTCGCGCGCAGTTAATTAAATTATCATAATATTTGTTTAGTTACTTTATCTTAAATTTTGGTGAGTCCAAGTTGCAGCTCTGTTATACCGTAATAAATTTATTTTATACCAACAGGGTTATTTTCCAAAGATATATTGTCCAGCATTTTTCTATCTGTGCCAAAATGTTACCTAATGAATTTATTGTAGTGTGCGTTGTGTGGTTTTTATCTCATGGTAATCTGGTACGTACGATTTTAAATGAATAAACTGTTTTAATTTTTTAACCCGTAATGTTTTCGGAATTGCTTCTAACATATTCTCCATCGAGAGTTGCAATAACTATTTGTAACGATGTAAGTATGACTTTATGGTGTGGTAATGCGAGTGGTTGGATAAACTAAGCATTCTAATTGGTGAGGGGGGGGGGATTGGTGCAATTAATAGGTATTAACTTTAGTTTATTGTTTTGGTTCGAATAAAGTGCCACTCGAACCTGCTCTTTTCCCTTAATTGATAATTCATCAATTAGCAATGCGAAACAACATCAGATCATTAACATACAAAGGGAGGTAGTTTCTAATAGACCATGTCTCTCTAAGTAAACAATTGGACATTTTCAGGAGCTCAGTAGTACCTGTTATGTTGCAGAAACGTTGCAACCAAGGTGAGGGGATTACCATCCCCTCACCCAAAAATTTGCCCCCCCCCCCCCCCCCCCCACCCACTACTGTGTCATTTCACTAAGGCTCCACAAACTTTTGCGGTTACTGTAGGCCTTCCGGTATGCCAGTCTGTTACAGTCTGTTATACAGTTACAGTCTGACAGTAGGCCTAGTCCTTGGTTGTAATAGGGCAATTCTTAAAGTGAAACATTTTCTGAAGGCAGACTTGGCAGCTACACATACAAACATTCAAACATTCATACAAACAGACATTGTAATATAGACAGACAATGCCGGTACAGTATGAGGCATGCCAGTCGGTATAGTGAAACATTTTCTGAAGACAGCCTCGGTTGATACACATGCAGATATTCAGATACAGTCATTGTAATATAGACAGACCATACCAGTACAGTATACAGTATGAGGCATGCCAGACCAGTCTGATTCAGAGACATTTTCTGATTCTGAATACAGACTTGGCTGCTACACCTGCAGGCATTCAGTTACTGACATTGTAATATAGACAGACCATACCGGTACAGTATAGGTACAATGTGAGGCATGCCAGTTGGTATAGTGAAACATTTTATGAAGACAGCCTCAGTTGATACACATTCAGATACTGACATTGTAATATAGACAGACCATACCGGTACAGTAGGCCTATACACAGTATGAGGAATACCTGTCGGTATACTGAAACATTGTCTGAATACAGCCTCGGTTGTTATGTACACATTCAGGCAATAGGCATGTCGGGAAAGGGAAACTTTTTAGCTGAGTAGGCTAACCATCCACTTTCGATATCAGGATACGCAGATAGGGTAAGCTGGGGTAAAGTGAACCAGGGGTAAAGTGAACTAAAATTTTTACTTCAAAAGAAATAGTTCGAAAAGTTATTTTTAAAGTGGTAAATGGCCTTGTACTGGTAGCCTGTCATATAAATAACGTGTTATGAAACTTTTAATTGTAAATTAATTGAAATTATTTCATTTACAGCTCAAATTCTACATGGTCTCAGAAAAGTACAAAAATTGAGTTATATAAACTTTCTGCATTACATTCTAATTTCAGTGTTTATAATATTTAATGTGAACAGATTTTCAAAAAAAATTGTGCAACTATTTCACAGAGGGTATATTTTGGTTTGAAATTGTCTTTTTTGAAGCAGCACCAAAATTTCAATCACAGTTGAAGTTTTACCTCTAGTTCACATTACCCCGTCGTTTTTAGAAATTCTGGGGTAAAGTGAACTAGCTATAATTTCAATTCTGATCTGTTTTTTCAGCTATAATTTATTAATATGTAAGGGCCCATATTACACTAGGCCTAGTTACATCTGTTATACCATACTTAGACTTATGCCTACATTTTGTACACTATCAACTAGGCCTATATACATTTCTTCATTCAGCATGTGGGTTTTGATTAAAATAGACTAGTGCCTGAGTGTTTTTGTCTTGTTACTTGTCAGCATAATATATAGGCTCTTATACTGTTATATGGGTAGACCTACCTGTGTTGTGTTATATGTACCGGTACCATACTCACTCAGACTATTTACTTCACTGATGTTATTCTGCTTATACGATGCCACGAACTTATAAACCAGTTCCTGATAGCCGCCGATGTAAATACACGAATGAGAACCTTCAACTTTCCATTAATAGTGTAAAGGATGGAATGAGTAGCTATGCAGCTGCTGATAAATTCGGGGTGCCACGGAGCACGATAGCGAGGCATATGGCGGGAATTTCGTGTACCAAAGTAGGTGAAGGAAGACCACCATACCTATCAGCTACTGAAGAGCATGCTCTTGTGTCTACAGTGCAATCCTTGGCGGAATTTGGGTTTCCCCTTGGAAAAGTGGAGTTTTTAGACCTTTGTGAAGCCTTTCTTTCCAAGATTGGAAAGGAGATGTTGTTTCCAAAGAATGCTGGTCGACCTGGTGAAGAATGGTACCTCTCGTTTATGAAGCGGTGGAAGAAAGAACTCAGTGTACGCAAACCCGAATTGCTCACCTTAGCTAGAGCATTGGCATGTAATCGAGTTGTTGTTAATGCATGGTTTACGCTCCTCGAAGATAAACTGGAGAATATGGAGTTAAAGGACAAACCAGCACAAATACTGAACTGTGATGAGAGTGGACTTTGCACAAACCCTGCTCTGAGTAAAATTATAACGAAACGTGGGACTAAGAATCCTGTCAATGTTGTACCAGGTTCCGGGAAGGAACAGTTTACGATACTCTCCACAGTAAGTGCAGCTGGGCATAACTACCCACCATTTGTTGTCTATCAGGGAAAGAATCTGTATGCTGAGTGGATGCAAGGTGGTCCTTCAGGAGCTCTTTATGGGGTTACAAACAATGGGTGGATGGAGACTGATGTTTTCTTTGAGTATTTCAAGCAGCTATGCCATGTCTGGCTTCGTGAGGTTCCACGGCCAATTCTTCTCATATATGATGGCCATATGAGCCACATCTCTCTAAGAGTCGTTGAAATGGCTGTTGAACAGCAAGTTATGATCCTGTGCCTTCCTAGCCACTGCTCCCACCTTCTTCAACCCCTTGATGTTGGAATATTCAAACCTGCTAAGTCAATCTGGCGTGAAATCCTGAAGACATACTACAAAGATTCAAGGCTCAAACAAGTAGGTAAATCTGCATTTCCATCATTGTTGAAGAAACTCTATAACAAGGCATTTGTACCAGCCCATATAGTAAGTTCATTTGGCAAGACTGGTATCTTTCCTATAGATCGCACAGCCATTGCTACAGATAAGCTAGCACCTGGAGATGTTTTTGACAGAGACCAGCCTGTGCTACAAATGAATACTTCCATAATTAACACTGACAACGTCGTACCCGATGCTGCAGAGGCTATTGAAGAAGTGAGTTCATCTGAATTGTCAGCAGAGGGAGGGACCGCTGGATCTACATTAACAGCTTCCCTGGTTATTGCGCCAACAATATTTGGTGCCAGTTCCCAGCTCCCCTCAGATGGACCCATCAGGATACGCAGATATGCATTAGGTAGGTAGAATGGTACCATAAGTACTTCTAATGTACCGGTACCGGTAGGTTTAATTTATTATAAGTTTGATATTTACTGTATATAATACCAGTATTTATAAAATTAAATTGTATTTTTTTTAATTTAGGCCTAGGCCTACCTAAGAGTTGGCTAGACATATTTGTATTTTGTGCCGTTAATCATTATAATTAGTATAATTTTTTTAAGCCTAGGACTATTGTTTTTCAACAATGGTCCATGGAATATTTACTGATTTAAACGTTTCATTATACTGTAGGCCTACTTTGTTTAATTAATTACAAGCCTACTGGTAAAGGCATTTAATATTTGCTTAGCTTATTCTCGTAGGTCTTATATTGTTGGGGTGCCGTCCTGTACAAATAGGCCTACAGTGTGAACAGTGTTAATACAGTGTTACCGTAATTACCAGCACTACTACTGTATATGTGCTTTGTCTACTGTAGTTTAAGATAGATACCGTATAGTCCAGTACGTACTGTATATTCTCAATGTCAGTCAGTCAGTTAGTCAAACCACTGTAGGTGCGGCGGATGGCCTGCCTGGCCGCTTGTGATTCTGAATTCAATAATTATCTTTGATGGTTTTTCAGCAGGCCAATACGAATAGCTACCACCTTTTGCTGTCACATTCTTATTACTGTAACTTGTCACATTCTACAGTACCACCTTTTACTGTCACATTCTTATTATTCTTATTATTCATTCTTATATATACTGTATGTACCAGTAGGCCCTTTTGCAGTTTATGTAAATTTATTGATATTTTTCACACATGACGTGTAGTATATACTGTACGTACATGTACAATATGGTACGTGGTTAAAAAACTTTTCAAATTTTTACCGGGATCTAATTAACATAATTTATGTAATTATTTTTAAAATGAAACTAATCCTAGATGGATGATCTTCAAGTGCCAAAAATTTTATCATTTGTGCACAATGGGGAGGAGTTCATGAAACGACTGTACAGTATGTCCAAAATTTTGATAAAGGCTCATGTTAAAAATTATTTTCAAAGAACACTTTTTTCCACATTTTTTACACTTTGACATATTTTAACAACCAAAACAAAATTTAATAATTGGTTATAGGATTTATGTGGGGTGTAAACCCCCTATCCCAGTCACCATTCATGTCAAATCTCAAATGAACTCGTGAATTTGCGAAAAAGACTTTTCTAGGCCTATTTGAAATTTATTAATTTCATTCGGCAGAAAAATCATGTAACTGTAATTCTAATCGCTTAATGTTTATAGATAATTAAACGTGTTTAAAATATACTGTAGGCTACCGTTTATAATGTTAATGTAATATATTGCACATTGAAAATTAATTTGAAGTTTATGGTTATATGGTAATTTAATTTTGTTGTCCATCGAAATGTTAGATTGCACTCAACCCACCGAAAAATAATGTTACAAGGGTTTTCCGTCCGTCAGTTTTCTCATTTTTGCAGCGTCATATCTTCCTCAACTGCTGTCTGTCTGTCCTTTAACATATAACCGACAGCTGAACAGACTAACATACAATGTGAAAGCATGCCATCAATCAAGAGAGCGGACATCAGAAATTAAATCACCAACCATGAAAACCCATAACGAAATTTTAGCAAGTTGGTTTCTTTCATTCATATTACTTTGACAGACAGATTGTTGGACAAACAGAGGAATCGACAAATTCAACAAAATCGAAAAAAAAACACATTTAGGCCTATACTATCATAGTAGGTTGTAGGACAGACAGACAGACATACAGTTAAACAGGCATAATAGACTTCATTTATAGTGACAACTGACATCGGGAATGAAATGAGCGACCAAGAAAACAAAAAGGTTTTGATTCAGTGAAAACGGACTTTGGAATTATATCTGCGGCCAGGACAACCCCCATAACAAAACTTTTAGGTAGGGGGAATGTTTGTGCTAATTTACTTTACTAATGTGATTTGCTTTTTGCCATCAAATTTAGGTTCTTTCAGAAACGGCACTTATTTATTTCTACAACTTCTGCAGTAGCCTACTGTACAGTGATGTTGTGTTTATACGTAGCTTTCTAAAAGTAGAGCAAGTAATGAAGTTGCGGGGTTTTACCATTCGTTTATTAGCCAAATTCAAGAATTCCCCACCACTAGAGTAAAGCCATATAAGATCAGCATTTTTAATCATTTTAACCCTTTGTACGGTGTCGTCGCATTACGGCTAATGTCGCGTTACGGCTAATTTTTTGAAAGAGTAGCCGTACCGCGACTTTCAAAGTCGCGTTACGGCTAATCTATTGTCTTGGTTTTACATAGGGAATCATTATCAATATTATTCTATGGTGTTAACGTGATGAGGTCCGAAAAATGAGGTCCCAAAAATGTAATGTAATAATGTCAAGAATTCCCCACCACTAGAGTTAAGCCATCTAAGATCAGCGTTTTTAATCATTTTAACCCTTTGTACTAACCTGCATAATCTATTAACAAGCATGTGTTAACTTGTGTTAAATATTTTGGTTCATTCAACCCAGTTTGAGTTTCAGTTCTATATAAATGGAACTTTGTCGCCACCTAACGACGACTATACCAACCCGTATCTCTAACCTGATCCTCTATACTAAAATGTGTACCGGACGGTTCAAATACAATTAATATTTATGTGTTTGTTCCATTGTCGTTTAAGATAGAGCAATAATTTCCTCAAATATAGTGTACTGGTATTAAATTTAAATATAACTTGTGTATTACAAAGTAAAATAAACAAAAACACTTTATTAGGAGCCCGCTTGACAGCGGGATACTTACTGTAAGATTCTCAGGGATACTTTCTGTAAAAAATCTCAGGATACATTACACTGACTGACATACTGACTGACTGACATTTATCTAGGTTAAGGCACTTCCTGCCTGGCGATTTTGATGAAATTTTGCAAGTACATTGCTTTGTTGGTTCATAATCGCGTTACAAAATTTCAGATCGATTCTATGTGTGGTATTCGATATATTTAGTTTTTTGACATTGTTTTGTCGCGAAATTAAAAGCAATGGTAAAGTAACAGCTGGTGTTCATGATGAAATATGGCTTAATATGTTATACACAGTCATAGAAAAACGTGTTGGTTGCCAAGCTTTACTAGTAGGCTATAAGGAAAGGCAATGTTTACTCACACATAAGCTGTTGGTTTCTAATGTATTACCCCATAAGCTGATTGCTCTCCCAGTGCTTCCTAAGGGTATATCTACAATAAGGTTACTCACTCTGCTATGTTAGGGGGTGGATCAGGAGAATGAATTTTAGTTACACAAAGCAGTGTGTTGTGTCCTATTGCAGTCGATACTCACTGTGGATTGCAAAATGTTTTATAGTTGACCTACACTATAATACAGTAGTTGCATGTATTTAAGGAGCCTGCTCTGGCCTACCGCTTAAGGAGTACCTACAAATATTACATATTCACATAGAATTCACTGGGAAGAGATATTCCGCTTGACGACGGGGTAATACCTATAGAAGGAAACTAAATTTGTTATTTGGCTCTATTCGTTGTTATTTATCTGGTTGTGCATCATGGGCATTTTTTATAAATATTCGGTAATCGCATCTTATATCTTGTAAACGTTCTTGATAATGAAATTATTTGCTTCATATTATATTTTTGTTAGTGGTAGCTAAGTTGCATTTTTTATTATGTGGGGCGAGCCACAAAGTCAGCTAGCCTCACGCCTTGCAGTTTAGACAATTTTAGTTTACTTACTGCTGACTGACATAGTTCTTTGTAATAGTCTTGGCTAGGATTTTTCCCCCGGGCTCCTTCCAGCCAGCTTGCTGGCTTTCTAGTGATGTAGTGAAACACTTATGCAACCGTACAAAACTATACTGAGATTCATAATTCCCACATTGTAAACCGCCAATCACGAGCGTTTGTTTCCGTTAATTTTTTTTATAGGTTGTGATATATATACTGTAAAAAACGACCATCGACCTACTTACTGAGTGACAGCCACCGTCCAGACCATACCCGTATGACACCTTTCCTACAATAGCTTAGTCCAGCTATTGGGTCGTTTAGCAGTTTATGTTCTACTCTAGTATAGCAAAAAGTCCAACTGTAGGCCTATTGTTTAGTATTTTTTATATAAATTTATACAACATCAATATAACCTCTTTTGAGATTTCAATGGATTCTGCAACTGTGGAGTTCGATTCCATCCGTCACTATTTCACCGACAACGAATGGGAGTTAATGAGCATCTTCGATAGGCGTCGTTCGTTAGCCTTGAAGGAACAATTCGAGATGCTGACATCTTTAGGTTTTAACGAACTCAGAGCCAAGCCAATAGAACCCCCAGATTTTATGAAGGAAAAGACTAATAGAGTGTCTGGGAGGAAAGTTATTCCTGAAGATAAGGTAGTTGGTATCAATGACGAACCGATGGATGTTTTAGTTGAAGACGAAGAAGAAGATGGATCACTCTCTATGGATCACTCCATATTTGAGGATATTGTTGTCGATGTTTGTGAGGATGATTCAGACAAGGAATCTGTGGCCTGTACCAACTCGGATCTGGTACTTCCTTATTACAGAAGGAACGCGACGGATTCTCCGCCAGGTCCGTATGAATGGTACAGCGACAGCATCGAGCGTAGCGAGGGAAGTATCAGCAGTCCGAGTGAAGAACGAAGTCTCGATTCTGAGATGGAAGAGGTAAATGAAACGGAGTGGGGTGAATCCAAGTCCATAGATAACTCCGGTAATTATTCTAGTGGCGTGGATATTCTTACTAAAACTGGAGAGAATCACGGTGGTTGAAAACGGCCATATTAATTAAATAATTTATAGAGTTTTTATATATTTCCCGAAGGAATATTATTTATCTCAGAAAAAAGTTTACCCGAATCGCGCTACTATCAACACCAGGAAAATACCATGAAATATTTATTGCGAAAAATTATTGGGGTAAAACAAAAATACTTTAAGTATTCCTATTTATTCACATTATTTTCCCAGATCTGTAATTACCTCAGCATTTATTAATTAATTTAACATAATTAATTAGAAAACTCCCCATTCCACAGTCTCTGCCATATCGTTTGCTGCTATTATTTCCCGTTATGTTTTATTAATGTTCTTTTATAGCGACAACAATTTACATCCCCCAATTTAAACTTTATTCACGGGAACTTTATTCATTCAATGTCATTGATTATTCATTAACCATACAAATGTTTATCTTTATAAATGTTTATTCATTTGTATATTGTGGGGCGAGCCACGAAGTGAGCGAAGCCTTAGCATATGGGTGCCATTGGAGAGTTGTCTGTCGCCGTCGTCGTCGACGTCGTAAATATTTGATCGCTAATTACTCGTTTATTCCTTAATGAAATTAAACGAAACTTTGTACGTATGTAGTCCGACATTAGTTTAGAAACAATCTGAAATTTGGTCGAAAACGAATTGCTTAAATTGTGAAATTGCTTAAAATGTCCGTAAATTACAATTTTTTTCTAACCCTACACAATAAGGTACGGTGGCCCAGAACGGCCAAGAAACTTTTTAAATGTGAAAGTGTACTTTTCAGTGATAAAGTGTTATTTTCAGTGTGGAAATGATCTTTTCACTGTGAAAGTGTAAATTTGAAAGTGCGAAAGTGTAAATTTGAAAGTGAGAAAGTGTAAATTTGAAAGTGAGAAAGTGTAAATATGAAAGTGCGAAAGTGTAAATTTGAAAGTGCGAAAGTGTAAATTTGAAAGCTAGAAACATGGTGGGATTTTTAAATTTAGACTGCTGGACTAGTGATCGACCATGCCCTGTCTGACTGTTGTGCTGTTCCAGCTGCTCCAGCTATCCCCCACTGGCGCTGGTATGTATACAGGCATCAGTATTTGCTTTGTCATATCATCATGTAGTCTGCTGGCCTTTGGCTCTGCGCCCTGGGCGCACTGTGTGGTGCAGTCAGTCTGTCAGAGCTGTGGCAGCAGAAACGTTCTTTAGCATAACGGTACTGTCAGACTGTACTGTTATGTATGTACTTTCGCACTCTCAAATTTACACTTTCTCACTTTCAAATTTACACTTTCTCACTTTCAAATTTACATTTTCGCACTTTCAAATTTACACTTTCTCACTTTCAAATTTACACTTTCGCACTTTCAAATTTACACTTTCGCACTTTCAAATTTACACTTTCGCACTTTCAAATTTACACTTTCGCACTTTCAAATTTACACTTTCGCACTTTCAAATTTACACTTTCGCACTTTCAAATTTACACTTTCGCACTCTCAAATTTACACTTTCTCACTCTCAAATTTACACTTTCTCACTTTCAAATTTACACTTTCGCACTTTCAAATTTACACTTTCGCACTCTCAAATTTACACTTTCTCACTTTCAAATTTACACTTTCGCAATGAAAAGATCATTTTCACACTGAAAAGATCATTTTCACACTAAAAAGAACACTTTACATTTAAAAAGTTGCTTGGCCGTTCTGGGCCACCGTAATAAGGGGATATAATAACATAATACCCAGTAAAATACTTACGGTTTACACCATGACACGTAGTATAGATTAAGGTAACAGAGACAAAGTTATGAAACCGAAACCAAATTCGTCACATACATTCGTAGAATCCAGAAATAGGTCATGTAAATTATAACAATATAATATTTATTTATTACAAAAAAAAGAAATCAAATTACTAAATAATTCTAGTAAGAGTAACTAACAATAAACTTTATTGTAAAATTTATAATAACATATATGATTGACGATACCAATAAATTTTGGGTGTTTTTCATTCATTTTGGTTTAGATAAAATTGGATTTGGGGGGCATTTCTTTGTTTATTTTATGTTGAATAATTATTGTTTTTGGTGTTCGTGAAATTTTATTGTGAAGCCCAAAAAAAATTTTTTGGGTTCCCGATATTTTTATTTTGTGACATTGTTTAAATTATCGATAATAAATGAGAATATTGATATTAATCAAAATTAACACAACCAAATTAAATATATATATAAAGAGTTGATCGATAGGGTATTTCAGTATTATATATTTATTATAGGAAGGGATCTAGGGGTCTTTTATACATTTGTTTATGTGGATCTCAACAGCTCGGCCGTGGGCTAGTATTGTGTCGTTATGTCTCGTCCACGAAGACCGGCCCCATCGCCAAACCCAAGTCCACGCCCAGATCTGCGACCACCACGGAGGCAAAGAGAACTCGATCTCAGCAGTGCAAATTGCAATTTCGCATTGTTTAAATTGATGAGATATATTTTTATGTAAAATTTTTATAAATTTTGCTGACTTTAATAGCCTAAAAGAAACTACCCTCTTGCTCAGTGTGGGCGATTACACTAACTTTTATTAACACCGCGTGATAATACCAAGTTGGAAACTTCTAGAGATTTACATTTGGTATATTTTGCATCATAAATAAGTTCCCCAAAATAGCGCGAATATCTCGAGATATGCGAATATTATTCATTAAATCAATCAATATATCTACGAATAATAAGATTTCAAAATGTGATATTATTAATAACCAATTAAAACGTCAATAAAATTAGTAATTAATTAAACATGGCCGCTTTCAGCCACAGAAGGGAACTTAGTAACTTTATCTCCGACCGATATTATCAGGGAAACAGGAGGTTTTCATTCGCCATCGTTTATCGTTCCAACTGATTCCATCAAGGAAATAAAAGAACAGCTGGAATGTTTTCCCGATGTGGATCTATCTGATACAGCAATCGATCTGTTGGATGATGTCAGTTCCGGTAAACACTCGGATATTGTTGGTCCATCTGTACCGAGTCTCGTAGAATCGGTTAACGATAAACTCGCTAACAGTTTGGGTCGCGTTGGTTCCGAAGCCAGATGGACTTCTACTGGGGGAAGTCCGGCCTCAGTAGCCGAGGGAGAAGAAATAGCTGAAGAGATTTCGGGTTCTTCTACAGTTGATTCGGATTTAAATGTCATTGTCTCTCCTAAATCGATGTCTCCTTTCGAACCCCGAAGTGGTTTACGTCCCAGAAAGGAGGTCGATTACGCCAACCGCAACTGCCCAATAAAATCCTTCAATAACTTTATATTCTGCGACCTTTGCGGCGAGGAATATAATGATTTACAGTGTCCGATGCACGGGGAGTTTAACTTCGTACCGAATACCGAAACCACTCGTGGAGGAAGGAACCGGGGCAGCAGAACAATTCCCTCGTGTTTGGAGATAAAGAAATCTCAGATTCATAATAAAGGAGTGTTTACAAAGGTCGACTTGAATCCGGGGACATTATTTGGCCCTTATGATGGAGAGAGGAAACCTGGTAAACCTAAACCCGGCAAGTCTGACGGTTGCAGCTGGTTGATGTTGGACGATGTGGGTAAATACTTTACTGTCAGCGGGAGATGGGAGTTCAAGTCTAATTGGATGCGCTACGTAAACTGCGCCAAATGGGAGGAGGAACAAACAGTTTGTGCTTTCCAGTTCAGAGAGGATATGTATTATCGGGTCTGTAAACCAGTTGCAGCCGGTACGGAACTCCTGGTTTGGTACGGAAAGGAATACGCGGAGGAATTGGGAATAATTACCAAACAACCGAAGAATAAGAAATTGGGGATGAAAGTTATGGAAGACGGGATGATTATGTGTACCGGGTGTGGAAGTTACCGGTCCGATAATCAGGAGGCAATTCTTAGACACCAGGGCAGTCGAGGTGGATGTGCTGAGCGGAAGAGATTAGATTTAGTTCACGATAAGAGTTTACATAAATTCCCTTGCGAACATTGCGACGTCGTCTACACCGTGGAATCTTTCCTCGTTTCCCATTTAAAACGGAAACACAATGAACCCGGCTCTACCCCAACAGGTTCGGGTTCCAACGTTCCGACTGGTCCCAAGAAACATTCCAGTTCAGATAAACCAGTTGATAGTTTGGGATGTAGTTCTTGTGGGAAAGTGTTTGGATGTAAATCCCAACTAATGGAGCACGAAAGGGTTCACTCTGGTGAGAAACCGTTCAGCTGCTCTACATGTAGTAAAGCTTTCAGCCATCAGTCCAGTCTAACGACCCACCAACGCACTCACTCTGGGGAGAAACCGTTCAGCTGCTCTACATGTAGTAAAGCTTTCAGCAAACAGTCCAATCTAACACGCCACCAACGCACTCACTCTGGCGAGAAACCGTTCCAATGTATTATGTGCAGCAAAGCTTTCTCACAGAACGGCTCTCTAATAAAACACAATCGTACTCACACTGGAGATAAACCCTACAGTTGCAACGTCTGTAGTAAATCATTCACTCAGATTGCCAGTCTAACAACCCACCAACGCATCCACACAGGAGATAAACCGTACATCTGTGACACTTGCGGTAAAGCGTTCTCCGTTTCATCCAACCTATCGACCCATAAACGCAACCAGCACAGCGAGAAGAATCAGTAAACTGTTGTTTATCGAGGGAAGGAAAGTCTTTAGTTGCTCGATCTGATTTAATTACCTGAACTTCTTCTTTCCCACAAGGAAAAACAGACTAAATAAATTATATTTGGATTCATTTTAATAATAAATATTTTAGAACTAAATTAATTAATTTATACCTAATGTATACCTTATTTAATTTATTCATTAATTTAGTACCTACTGTAATAATTAATTAATTATATAATATAATTTATGTAATTGATTTTTGAAGTTATAATTTGTGAGTGTCTCTCTATAGTAAACTCTGTATAAAAGTATCAGACAACTTTTACAAATTGTTGGTTATTAAAAGTTAACATTATTAATAACAAACATGAAGTTACAGCGCCACCTAGTGGCGCAGAATCAATTCCTAATTCGTCTGATAGATTTGTTGCCAAACCTCTTTACTCTACCAAAAAAAAACTATAAAAAATAAATAAACAGGTAAACAATAGAGTCTTACACCCCACAAAACAATCAAAAAAACATAGAATTAGCTGATGAGGTATCGGAGATTACTGCGTACTGGTTCTCAGCGTACTGGTTCTTCATATTAATTCGCAGAGATTTGCGCCAAGTTTCCCTCCTATATCATTTAACATAATATCTCCATATTTGGAGATAATATTGTTACATATTTTGATTTATTATGTTCGGCTTTTCGATGAATTGAAGCCTTCAGAGAAGAGGAGTACACTCTTAAAAAAAGTTTGTTAAAATGATAAAAAAAAGTGAATTTCACAAGATTATTTTGTCAAATACGACTCTAGATATATTTAATTGTTATGACAAGATAATCTTGTGAAATTCTTTCCTTGAATTATCTTGTCAATTTCAACAAGCTATATAGTTAAATTGATTAACTATCCTGTTCGCGCTTTCAGACCTTTGGCAGTTTAACCCACCAAATTAAGATGTCTGCTAGATATTAAATCGGTTTTTAGTCTATGACAAGTATTTGATTCACTACACTAGTCGAAACCAATCTGTGCGCGATCATTCACCCGCTGGATATTCCCGGGAGATTGGGTTCGACGGTTTAATTTTATTGCTATGTAAGCCTAATGTATTATTCGACTGACAGCATTATATAATCTCTGACAATATTATTCACCTTCGGTAATATTAACAGTTCCTTTAGGACGTGGCGCTTTATCTATATAAACAGAGTTATGACTTAAACTACTCACAACGATATGGCTTAATTATAATTCACATATATGGCGCATTCTTTAGGAATTGCTTCTTTAACAGACTCACTCATACACAATGCTGCACAATACTGCACACTAATTTGCCAATCTTCACTGATTTTAGTCACATATAAAAGGAACACAGACTGACTCATGTAGGGTCTATCAAATAACATTAGATTCACTTCAAACCACTTTAACATAAGTCACAATCGTTTATCTGTAACCCTTCTCTCTTACCTTCGGTATATCAAGAATATTGGGTTTCGGGGTTATTTATCGTTATTCCAAATATAATAATTCATCAACCATGTTATGAAGAACTGACAGTAAATAGCAGTATAAAACAACAATGAAAACACTGATTGTTATGAGTTTGCAATGTTTCAGCAGTCAGTATGTACTATGATCAGTCAGCAGTGAT
>JAUCBJ010001716.1:0-39531 GCA_032718475.1 Nemertoderma westbladi
CTTTGAAGGGTGGTGTATTTTCAGTATTTTTTCTATTCCGAAAGGTGCTGATATGGTATGGGTGCCAGGAACTCCTCATATCTCGAAAACTACTGGAGCTATTAAATTTTTATTTGCCTCACCTGAAAGAGGACATAATTTTAGTTAGGGACAAGTACTTTCGACGCGCTAGACGTATTGTTTCAGGGGTTCTATCTAAGGGAAATAACTGGCCCACTAAATTTAGGGGCTTTGCAGCAGCTTAGCGGGTCGTATCTATAGTAGGTCATGGTGTAACATTACGAAACAACTACTTAAGAAACACTGCATGTAAATTTTTGTTGTCAAGTAAAGTGTACATTTTTTGAAATTAGTCAAATGTTACAATATGATTATAAATTATAGAAAAAATATTAAAGACTACTTCAGTAGGCCTAGTCCTTGTATTTATGTACTACGTTCTACTTTATTACATACTACGTAATGTGGTCCTATACGTCTATGCTACAGATACACTATGTCTGAATGAATAATGACTAGCTGTATGTTATGTTATTAATATCGGCAGAATAACAATAAAATATTAATTTTTGCACATGTACGTACAGTAGATTAAAATAAAATGAACACATATCTGGCAATAAAGTACGCTAATAAGCGTATGTACTATTGTAAGAAAAATACGGATAATGGTATTCAGGTAAAATTAGTAAAATAATTAAAATTATGGTTTATTTACAGTACGGGATATGTACAGGACAAGTCTGGTGTAAATGTAATTCCAAAATCACGTTCCTCGGTTGCCGATAAAAGTGTCCGTCCATTCATTGTGTAAAACGTTGCTTGGGGATTTCTAGAACATAGATGTATGCATGACCTTGCACTTGGAGTCATTGAACTGTAATTTCCAATGGTTACACATGTGTGTCGGTAATAAATTGTTTCATTATCAATAGTGCCATAGTATAAGTCGTTTTGTTTTATTCACTGTTCAACTTCATTCTGTCTGCCTGTTTTATTATATGTGCAGTTTTATTTATACGCTTCTATGACAGCGGTGTCTCCATCCAAATAATATAATATAATATAAATATAGCTTATACAATACAGCAATATTATGTAAAATAAATAAACTATATTGACCAATAGCAATAATGACTGATCAGCTGATAGCTGGAACTGTGATAGCCTACCTGCCTACTGCTGTACTACATAACAGCATAAGGTGAAATACGTAAATAAATGACCAGTTGCAGTCAGCCAGTGCTGCAGTGTGAGTTTCCTTTCTGCCTCCTGAATGGCCAGTTGTTATTGTGTTGCTGTGCTGTTGGTCTGATGAACGCATGTCTGCTGTTTCAGTCTCACTGTCTGCCTGGTGCTAGGTTCGGCTGATTTATGCCAGTCTGCGCCAGGCAAATATGTATACGCCGGGTGTGCTGGGCTGATTCCTGCTCCGGCGCCGCGTCAATTTCTGCAGCGTCGACGCCGGGAATATTTCGACGCCTGCTGCGCCGAGCGCAGCATCTCTACCATTGCCAGTGCTCCGCCGGCTACGCCGGCGTAGCACATCTCTGCGCCGACCCTTCCGGCTCATTGCCCGGCGTAGCACATTTCTGCGCCAGCTCCCGGCGCAAGTTCTAGTGCTGCGCCGAACGTGCTCGGCGTACATGTAAAACTTTTCAATAGGGGCTGTATCCCTGTAACCTTCTAAAAAATCATATCAAACTGGTGTAGGCCTACAGGCCTACCGACCGCTACCGTTATCGGGGTACCAGTTGGGGTAATTAGCTAGGGCCTACTTAATTCTAAATTAGGGTTGCATGACATTTTTAATTAAGGCAGTAAGGTTTCGTTTCGGCCTGTCGGCCGCGCGCCTCTCTGCCAGTACATTGTACATATACTGATATACTGATATAAGCAAGTACCGGTACATTGCACTGAATTGTTTATCATTATTATTTATTTTTGTATATTTACTTCAACATGTACACAAAAGTACAATTGTTGATTGTAACATAGTCAAAACTTATTGCACCAGATGAGTATAATAATAATAACCCTTCACCAGAGAAGGAACTAGTGTATCTCAGAAGGCATATTGTATTTAGTGTAGTTATACCTAAATTGAATTGTAACTACGTCTAGAGTGTATGTTAATTTTGGCCTAAAATTATGGAGCGAAGTGAAAACGCGTTGTACAAAAACAGGGAGAGATTTTTAACTATTGTTGGATCGGTGTACTGTAGAATCCTACGGTATTTGTACATAGATGGGAACCTACTGTATTGGGGTGGCAGGTATTGTTCGCGTAAGCTACTGTATATTGGGCATTCGAGAAGGAAGTGGTATTCTGATTCAATACGCCCCAAGTTGCATACTGGACATAGCCTGTTCAACCGTGGGATATTGTACCAGCGTCCTTCTTCGATTTTTAATCTATGTGAAGTGCATCGGAAACTAGCTATTGTACGTTTCAGAGTGGGGTAATTTTTAAGAACTATAAGGTACGGTTCGGTTCGAAATGTATCTTTGACATAAAAGTCGCCTTTTGGGGAATTCTCTAGGGTTGACCACCAATTTTGGATATACTGACTCTGTAGCGTATCCCTCACCTTTGCTAGGAACTCCCTCCCGTTTGGTACTGATTGCGCTTCCCAAGCCCAAGAAAATCCCAAATTATTAAGTGTATCCCGAACCCCTGACGTCCAATTTGGAACCCTTTGAGAATTAAGCCCTTCCACTGATATGAGATATACCCGTTTTACTAATCTATATGATGGCAATGACAATAATCGTAACCAGAATTTTATAATCCCAATGGTTCGGTCAATTGTCAACGGGAAGACACCGGTTTCTCCATAGACTATAAAGTCTGGCGTTGAAGTTTTCACACCCAAAACATTTTTCAGAAATTTCAGCTGTAGTTTTTCTGTGTCCCTCCCTTTTGTGAATCCCCATACCTCAGATCCATACAGCAAAATAGGCTTAATCAAACTGTTAAAGAGATGTCGTTTTAGGTCAAAACCGATGTTTGGGAATGAGTTCATATAGCGGCAGAGCGTGTAGTAAGATTTGTTTGCCTTCTCAGTCAATATTTCTTGAGCCTTAATAAATTTTCCTGTTGAAGTAAAGGTAATTCCAAGGTACGTGTAATGAGGTACAACTTTCATACCTACTCCTTTATATGTCCAAGTTTCATGTGCCGCTTGGGTGCCCCCTTGTCTAAATATAACAATATTTGATTTAGTCAAATTTACAGTCAGCCCCCAAAAAGTACAGTAGCAACCTAGAGTATCAAGTGAAGCTTGCAACCCCGCCACAGTATTAGCCAGTAGAAGAATGTCATCTGCAAAAAGTAGCAGATAGAGTTTAAATAAGCCAACGTCTACACCAGTGGCATTTCCTTTGCTCAGCTCAGCTTCTAAATCGTTAATGAACAAAACGAATAGAAAAGGGCTAAGGCATTCGCCCTGCCTGACTCCAACTAGACAGTTAAAGGAATCCGACATATTGTCCCCCCAGATGACTCTTGTTTTGGCAGCGGCGTACATACTTTTTATTATTTTATAAACTTTCCCTGAAAATCCCAATGCATTAAGTTTAAACCATAGAGCACTTCTATCAATCATATCAAATGCCTTCTGCAGATCTATGAAGGCGCAATAAAACTTACAACCTTTGGATTTATTTAAGTACTGCGTTATCAGGTTGCTAAGTATAAATAACTGGTCAGTCGTCCTGTAACCAGGGCGAAAACCAGCCTGGGAATCAATAATTATTCCAAAGGCATCCTCCCACCACTGTAAGCGTGCGTTTATAGCCGCTGTAAACAACTTTCCTAAAACGCTAAGTAAAGAGATTCCCCGATAGTAATTTGCGTCAGCACGATTGCCTTTGTTTTTATAAATTGGAATTAAGTCCGCAAGTGCCCATTGTGAGGGAAAAATTCCAGAATATAACACAGCGTTAAAAAGCGCAGTAATTATTGGAGACAAATGTTCACAGCCCAAAATAAAAATATTTGTGTCGAGTTCATCAGGCCCCGCCGCTTTACCGCGTTTTAATCTATTGATAGCATTATTCATCTCAGCCTCACAAAACGGTTCGCTTAGGAAATTTTCGAATATTTCTCTGCTGAGATTTACATTCGAATTTTCAGGCGGGATGTACCCAATATCCGTGAACTCAAACTCACTTGTATTATTTAGTTTGCGAAAATGGTTTTCTAATTTGTCCAGACAAATACCTGATGTGTTGTTACTTGTATTTCCAGCAGCGGACTTTAACAACTTCCAAAGCTTTTTGCTGTCACAACTTTTAACTGAAAGAAGCTTATTGGACTGCTTCAATTTGTACTCATACTTAGCCCTCCGCAATGATTTGGAGTACGCACTGCGGGAATTAACTAGGATAATGTGGTCATCCGGAGAAGATGAATTTTTCCACCTGTTCAGAGCTCTACGAAAAATATACTTATTTTCTGCACACTCTGGAGTATACCATGGGTGTGAAAAAAGATTTTTGTGATCGGATACATCAACTGAATTTTGTTTGGTCTCATAACTATATGTAGCATCAAGGAGGACTTTGTTAAAATCATCAACTATTGTATCAATTGTTGATTGAGTGAATTCACATTCTAGAATTTTGTCAACAATTGAATCTAACTGAATCTTAGTATGATCAGAGTCGATATTATTTTTGAATTTTAGCTCATGTTTCAAGTCCCACTTGTGTTTGTGTTTCACATGCAATGCATGTGATTTACTGTCGCGCGATTCTGTACCCGCAGCCGCACCAGAAAATTCGTAAACGGGCTGTTGCAAATTTATACGCCTTATGGAAAAAGAAATAACACAATGTTGTGAAAATATATTTTGTGGACTAATAATAAATTCTGTAACGATATTAAGTAAATTAGTCCTAGCTAGTACGTAGTCAATAGCAGAGCGGCCTATTACCCCTCTAGTGGAACAATGACTATAGAATGAGAAATTACCCATTCCCTTGTCCTGGCCAACTCTGCCATTTGCAATTCTCAGACCGGTAGATTTACATAAGTCCAGAAGGCGCCGTCCATACGCATTGAAAACACTGTCTTTGTTTACTCTAATTTTCGGTATACTACCCCACGTTTCTAAACTATCTGGAATGTAATCAGGGGGAAGTAGATTACTAAAATCAGGTGTATCGATGCCGTCAAATTCTATGAAATCTGGTCTACAGGCAGTTCTAGCATTTAAATCACCTACTAAAATCACGTCCCCTTTATTACTATAGCAACCAATACCCTTTTCGATAGTATCAAAAAGAGAAATACAATCGGCCACGTGTACTTTACTACTCGACGGAGGTATGTAGGCAGCACAAATAATAAGATCTTTATTTAATCCTAGTAATTCTTTATTTAATTTAAACCAACGAATGTCCTCCCGAGAAAATTCTTCTAGCATTGTTATACCACTTGCATATTCATTGCGGACATAAACAGTCAACCCCCCACTAAATCGCTTTGCCCTGCTATGCTTGAATTTTCTCGGATAGTTAAAAGACATATAACCAACAATTTCTATATTTGCGGAACAGGTTGGATTTAGCCAAGTTTCAGCGCAGATAAATATGTCAGACAGGGCAACGCGAGAATGGAAGTCTGGTTCCGCTAGGCACGACAAAAGACCTTCAACATTAAGGAAATCTACTATAAAATGTAAATTGTTAGGTAGGACTACCGAGGACCTGGTAATGTTGGAGTTAAAATCAGTTTGCTCTGAATAGTTGTTAGTTAATCCGGATGTGGAGGAGCGTCCTCTATTAAATCCGATGGTGTATTATACGTGTTGTTGCCCATGGGATGACCTTCAGTGGATGAACCCGTTTCTGGGTTACCGCTAGTACTTGGTAGCCCATAGGTATTATTTGACGGTATGGTTTTTCTTGCGATCTCCCATTCTGGGATTCCAGAATTGGACTGTGAAATTCCAGATATGGCTGTTTCGGCAGTACCTTAGCGAAGTACTATTTTAGGTACAGCTGTGGCAGGGACAAGAGACTGGAGCGACTCACTAGCTACATGATTGTTTGGCATCTGGTGGTTAATTATTTCACAATCCTCTATATTGAGTGAAATAGTTCTATTTCTACCTGTAACTACAGAATCTACTGGTTTTGTGGCTGACTCCTCATCCACGCTAATATCTAGTACATCGAACCTATTAGATACAGGTATACCCGGAGATGTTCTATCTAGCATGGGCGTACTAACTACATTACCGGTGCCGCCTACTACGGTCCAAGTACTACTATTTGCTACAGTATCCCCTAGAGAAATTGGTGAAACATTTTGAACAGTAGCCAATACTACACCAGTGCTGCTGTACTGGTGGGCTGCGCCACCATTAGTATCAAAAGTTTCACTTTGACGGGAACTATTGGGTCTGAGAGATACACCAGTCGAGACATTGTTAGTAAGTGATGTGGATGTTAGTGGGTTAGAGTCAGAATTGTTAAAATGAATTGAGTTATATGGACTGATACAGCTATAATGAATGAAGTTACTGTTAGTCGGGTTATTATTTGTTGTGATGCTACCACCATTAGCATTAACATTGAGACTAGTACCGGTAGATGAGTTGTTAAAATTACCAAAGCTATTAACATTACCACAGTTAGGAACCAGTGCAGTTCTTTGGATGTGATGATAACTGGGGTTATATGGTTCGAAATGATGTTGAGGTTGGTAGTAGGCCATGTTGTTCGTTGATGAGTTGCCGAGGTTGCGATATCGTAGAGGTTGAGATATTCCGGAATATGGGTGACGAGCCAAGTTTGGAGCACATTGACTGGATACACTGGGATTAATATTAATAATGTCTGAGAGCCTCACATTAGGATTCTCGTAAACTTCCCATCCGTTTATTTTGGTGCCGTTTAAGTACAGGTTATTTCCCCGCAACGAGTTGGTTACACCAGCGCGTCGGGCTTCCCGCGATAAACGTGATAGTGTATCACGCTGTTGTCTGAGCTCATAGGGGAGATCTTCAAGAAACTTTAAAGGCGAATCTCTCAACAGGTTACGACCTGCTGTAAGGACGGCGTTCCTGGTCTTTAGACTTAAAAATTCGACTTTAATGGGACGTTTAGAGTTCGGTTTTATCGCGCCGATCCAGAATGCTCGTTCGATATTCAGCTGAGACGATATTTGTAATTTAGTAGTTATAATTTCTGCAATTAGAGCTTCAACAACCTCACCTCGATTCTCCACTGCCCCAGTAAGAAGTAAACAACGACTGGAGTTCTGCTTCTCCGATTCAACGTGGCATCTATGGAGACGTTGTATATTCGATCTATTGGTTTGAATATCTCCTGCTGCCTTCCCCAATGCAAGGTTTAGCTCGTCAACACCGGCCTTGATATCCGGAATCATTTCTAGGTAGAACGATAAACCCGGTTGGCCTATTGTCGGACCAGTGCGAGTGTCACTACGATCGCTGAATAGGCTTCCATGGACTGGTGGGGTGCACGGATAACCATGGTTTTGGGTTTGCCACCTAGTGTTTTCGAAACCTGTGGCGCTGGAATCCGAACCTGCCAGCCTCTGGGCGGCATATTGCTGGGGAAACTCGGATAGACGTTGACCCACCTGTGGAGGGTTGGGCGAATCATTGCTTGTGACACGTGGGCGTTTGTGAGAAGGCTTTCCGAGGCAGGGACCGTTACCGGAAGTAGGCCCTCTTGTACCAGTAGACCAAACGGGAAATGACGATGTAGCTAGTGTACCGGTATTTGGTATGAAAATAGGTTCATTTATTATTATCTGGGAGTTATTAGCTTCGATAAGTTCAATTTGAGTCGCCTCTCCGTAGCAGACGGAACCATCTAGCATATTAGTAACCCCGGTATTTGTATTCATATTGTTTCTTCTGGTGAGTTCAGTATTACTCGATTACTGTATACTATATCAATAACAGAATACAGAATAATAAATAATAATTGATAATAATAATAATAATCATGTATATTTCTTCTAGTACTGTAGTACAGTAGTAGGCCTTGGTACCGATACAGCAGTATAGTACAGTAGTAGGCCTTGGTACAATATGCCTTGGTACAATACTGTTAAATAACTTGTTTAGATTATTATAAACATTTCAGCATTTAGTCAATTTGCATTAGCCTCAACTTTTTTAGTCCAATTGTCCAATCCGTACTAAATTCGTTATTCCTGTATTCTGGTATTCTATGCTACGAATTTAATAAAAATCTAGGTGAACTGTGAACACACCCCCCCCCCCCCCCCACCCCCCCTTCTGCCGGTACAATATAGTACAAAAGCCTGAAAGCTGGTTACAGTGTCAATAGCGGCCTTCTGGCAGTCTGGCCTTGGTTCTGTGGTCAAGTATGAAAGGATTGATAGAACTTTGATTCATGTAGATTTTGACTGGCATACTGCATACGTAGTAAAAGTTAGTAGGCTACTGTTTCGTTTGTATAATACAATACAGCAATATAATGCAATACGGCTGTACGGTAATACTTAGCTGCTATGCTGTGGGTGGATATAAACTCGTATAACTGAGACTCGAAATTTAGGTCATAGTCTTAAAGTAGCCCATAAACTGAAGGATAGACTGTATACTACACCGTGTGCTAGTGCTACGTGCTACGTATAGACTACGTTATGTAGGCTATGTACAGATGTATGTATGCCTCTTTCTGGCAACTTTATTGAGTTATCCTTCTGCAATTTTGCGTGCTTGGCAGCTTGGGACCGTTTTTTATGTTTTTCTAACACAAAAAGCTGCATTAAACTCATAAGATTGTATTATTGTCATACTTTCTGACAGCTAGATTAGTCATAATCTAAGAATTTCCGCTAAATTTATTAGATTATGACTTAGGGTTAGGCTGTTAGGGTTACATGACACTTTTAATTAGGGTTGAGGCCTGACAAACTAACCGTAAACAAAATAATAAACCAAACCATCTTTGAAAGAATAAATGGTTATGATAGGCCTATATCTGTATATGGCATGACAATACAGCGATATGCCTGCCTGGATATGACAGTGTACCGGTAACTGTCTGACTAAAGGCAGATAGGCAGAAAGGTGGTTTACAACAGTGGCCTACAAGTAACAAAAAGTGTGGGTACCGGAAACTGCATTGAGCCAATGCTTTGGTGGTGCAATCTGATTAATTCTCTATGTTCTGTTCACCATGAGCTTTTATACCTGACATAATCGGATTATTGATCTAAAATGTACACCCAGTGAAAATCTGAAGACCAAACAGCCAAACCTGCAAACTGGGGTGCTGGTCACCTCGCCTCACTGCCACTTCGCCGCAAGTCATCTCGCTGCAGATAATGTGCGGCGAGGTGTCTTGCGGCGAGGTGTCTCACTATAAATGCAATTTCGCCGCATATTATCGGACACCTCGCCGCAAGTCAATATAAATCATTTATTTCTATATTTACACGAAAGCCTACTTATGGCATTGGACATTATTATAAGAAGAAATAAAATAATACGGTAAGGTTTGTTGTTATATTATAATTACTGTATTATATTACATGTTATCATAGATACTGTACAGTAAGAGTATTTGAGTAACGTATTAGATTATAGTAAAATACGGTCATAAAGATTCATAGAGGACTATGAATAACATATAATGAGTATTCTGACATAGAGGTCAGATCAGAATACGGTCATTTAAGTTGTTTCCATGTCATTGATTACGGTACTTTGCAGCGTTACGAGTAATTTTCCAGAACACTGTTAAGTTGGCATAATGTACTGTCAGACTGTAACAATAACTATTTACGTACATGTACAATGTACTAAGTACGGAAACGGAAGTAAGGCAACATAATGTAATAAGGTTAATACAGTAATACTGTATGTTTATGTTAAATCTTAATTACAAATGTAATGTTCTTAGTGGATTGATATACTGTACTTATATTTGTTGTCCAGTTATCAGACACTTTTTTTGTTAAGAGCAAAATTATGGTCGAATTACATTTCAAATTAATTTTCATGACATTAATAATAATCAATAATATTGCATTAAATATTATAATTTTTTTTAAATTTCTTACATTACCTATTCTATTTATTTGTGTGGAATTAATATCGCACTACCAAATCGCCAGGACAAATTTAAAGAAATTCCAACAAATAATTATTTATTACATGGGAAAAAAGTAGAACTTTTTTCACTATTCTCGAGGCATTTTTAATATGTTACTCAAATACCGGTACTCTTACTGTATCTATAATAATACAGTAATTATAATAGAACAACAAACCTTACTGCCTTACCGTCTGACCGTATTATTTTATTTTATTTTATAATACATAATGTCCAATGCCATACTGCCATAACTAGGCTTCCCTGTGTAAATATAGAAATAAATGATTAATATTGCCTTGCGGCGAGGTGTCCGATAATTTGCGGCGAAATGGCATTCACAGTGAGACACCTCGCCGCAAAGACACCTCGCCGCACATTATCTGCGGCGAGGTGACCTGCGGCGAAGTGGCAGTGCGGCGAGGTGACCAGCACCCTGCAAACTGCGAGTGGTTGGTTTTGGGTATGGTATACAGTTAGTAAACGACCGGGCCGGGTTCAAACCCGGGCTGGGTTGGGGTGACCCGGACCTGGAACCGGCAAAAAATACGCCGGGTACCGGGTTTTATTAAAATTAAGCAATTTGCGTGAATGACAATGACAAGCCTGTTTGACATACCTATATACCAGTATACGTAGGTTCCATGTACACAAAGTTGTCTAAAGCAGTAGGTAGTCAGGTAGTAGTAGCATCTTCTTAGATTTTATATCATATTCGATTTTTTTTTTCAATTTTTTTCTTTTGATTTATCATTTTTTTTCGATTTTTTTTTATTTGTATCATTTTTGATACCACATTTTGGTATCACAAGTGTTGACCCGGACCCGGACCCTGCGTTTTTGAGACTGACCCGGACCCGGAACCGGACCCGGCAAAATGTTCGACCCGGTCGTTTACTATATACAGTATATCCTGATATCTACCTCTACCTCATTAAAGAAAAACAAAAAAAAAATCAGATTTGTACGTTTTGCGGCTCAAGTGATCGAAATAGATACCGGTATCAATGCCTGTCATGTGCGCGCTGCCCAACTATGAGGGAGTTGGCTGCAATATGAACTCACATCTCAGTTCAATAAATCTTAATTCAGCGTAACTCTTAAAAAGGTGTTGCATACCGGTACCTGTATTTTATTTATATTAAATTATATTGTGCCAATGTGCCCTCTGTATAGGGTACTATACTGCTTTATATATACTGAATACTGATATACTTTGTAAACATTTTTATCCGCTTTTACTTTTTAAGTGATTAAAACCAAATTATCCCGTGTGCCGTGTGGAGTTATAAAAAAAACCGGCACACTATCAGACTATAAAATATGTATATATTGTACTGCAGTCAAGGAATTTTTTCTATTATAAGTCAGTGAAAATTGAAACTAAAATAGAGTAGCAACCCTGAATATTCTTGTTGTATGAGCCCATTTGTTTGTCTGTTTGTGGTGCTTAACGGCATTTAAGTGATTGTAATAATAATATTCTGATAATCAAAGTAATAATAAGTGATAATCAGATAATTAAAAAAAATAGTTTGATTAAACTACGGCTGTACGGTAACTGACTAAGATATAACAACTTTACAAGTTCCAAACTCCTAAGCCGCCTTATGTGTGGGCCTGTTATAAAATAATATATTTTTCTTCATTACCGGTACTTATGTAGCGTACCGGTAGCCTATAACCGGGTCTATAATGAACTGTATCAGATTTAAATACAATTTAAAGAGTTTTATTAAGAATTTAAATGGAATTAAATTGAAACATTTTTGCTACGACTTACACTCTGATTGGCCTCATCTTTATGTCTCTCTCTATATATAGGCCTATGATTTCACAGGTATTTCCATAAAGTTGCAACTATGGCAACGTCTCACAATGGTGTTCTCAATTTTAATATTGGAGTTTTGGGTCACGTAGATAGCGGGAAAACCTCGTTGGCTCGGTCGTTAAGCACGGTTGCTTCGACGGCTTGTTTCGATAAAAACCCCCAAAGTCAGGCGCGAGGTATCACCCTGGACCTGGGATTCTCGTCCTTTACCCTTCCCATTCCGCCCCACTTGGATTCCACTGACTACCATTCCCTCCAGTTAACGTTAGTAGATTGCCCGGGCCACGCCACTCTCATCAAAACAATAATAGGTGGCGCTCAGATTATCGATCTTATGCTGCTTGTTGTTGACGTTGTCAAGGGAATGCAGACGCAAACAGCGGAATGCTTAATCATCGGTGAAATTACTTGTAAGAAAATGGTTGTAGTTTTAAATAAAATTGATTTACTTCCGGGAAATAAACGCAACTTGGTAGTAGAAAAGATGACAAAGAGAATTCTTAAAACATTGGAGACAACGACTTTCCGAGATTGCAAGGTGGTTCCTATAGCAGCTAGCCCTGCGGACAATGATCCCGCCTTGGGTATTGATGATTTAATCGAAACACTAAAGGGCGAAGTCTACCTGCCGCGTAGAAGTGGTGATGGCGACTTTATATTCTCGATAGACCATTGTTTCGCTATTAAGGGTCAGGGCACTATCATGACAGGAACTGTAACCAGCGGATCTGTTAAACTACACGATGTCGTTGAAATTCCCGCCATGAAAGAATCTCGGAAGGTGAAATCGATGCAGATGTTTAAGGAGCCGGTTAGTTCGGCTGTCCAGGGAGACCGACTGGGTCTCTGTGTTACTCATTTCGATCCTAAACTAATAGAACGGGGTTACCTCGCATCCCCTGGGGCTGTGCTAACGTTGTATGCCGCCGTTATTAAACTTAATCCTATTCGCTTCTTCAAAGGTTCTATTAACAACAGGTCGAAGTATCACATGACCGTAGGCCACGAAACAGTGATGGGTAAACTACAACTGTTCTCATCCTCCTTAGAAGATTATCAGTTTGATTTGGCTAAAACTTATTCGTTTCAAGATGAATTCATTCGCAACGATGAAAGTGAAATTAATAAGGTGGATTTTGTTTTGATTTATTTTGATAAAGCCATCATTTGCCCTAAGGATTCTATTGTCATCGGTTCTAAACTCGATACCGATATCCATAGCAACACATGTAGATTGGCCTTCTACGGGACGATAATTCAGCCAATCACCGATAAGAACTACAAGGAGACGTTCCTTCCTCTGCTGAAGATTTACAAAGTTAAGAACCGCCAAGGAACGGTGGAACGAATTCACGACGAATCAACGTTAATAGGGAAGAATTTATTTAAGAAAGAAACGAATATTCAGAACTTTATCGGATTTAAGGTAACTCTGTCCAGTGGGGACTCCGGTTATATTGAGTCGGGTTTCGGGCAGTCGGGCAAATATAAACTTCGTATTCCCGCTGGGATATCCGAGGCTATTAGAAATGAGTTTATTAACGTCAGCGGGAAACGCAAGGCTAAGAAAGAACTGGAAGATGGAACGGCGTCGCAGGAACGGAAGCCTGTAGTCGTTTCGTTAACCTTTAAACGCTTTTTGTTCGATCCTGAGAAGAAAATGATTCAATAAACATTTGACAACTGATTACTTTGGGTGCAAAATCGAACAGGTTATTGTGAGTTCATTCATATTAGTTTCTTTAAATAGTTTTACAGTACAGTTCGTTAATTACTAGTGTTAACCTTACCGCTAATTATAAATACAGAATTGTTTTTTTTATAGCGGGTTAACTGGAGTTTTGAGAATAGGCCGAAATCACAATGTTCCAAAATTCTTAGATGAATTGCACTAAATTTGGGGTGGGCGTTATGCAGTAATTTGGCGCGGTTCAAAGTAAACGTTGGGGCATCTGCTGTGGTATGGTAAGGAATTAACGTACTGGTAATACCCGTCTACAAAGTGTAGGATCGTACCACTAATACGTACCACTAACACGTACCACTAACACGTACCACTAACACGTACCACTAATACGTACCACTAACACGTACCACTAACTAACACGTACCACTAACACGTACCACTAACACGTACCACTAATACGTACCACTAACACGTACCACCAACACGTACCACTAACACGTACCACTAATACGTACCACTAATACGTACCACTAACACCTACCACTAACACGTACCACTAACACGTACCACTAACACGTACCACTAACACGTACCACTAATACGTACCACTAACACGTACCACCAACACGTACCACTAACACGTACCACTAACACGTACCACCAACACGTACCACTAACACGTACCACTAACACGTACCACTAACACGTACCACCAACACGTACCACTAACACGTACCACTAACACGTACCACTAATACGTACCACTACCACGTACCACTAACACGTACCACTAACACGTACCACTAACACGTACCACTAATACGTACCACTAACACGTACCACCAACACGTACCACTAACACGTACCACCAACACGTACCACTAACACGTACCACTAACACGTGCCACCAACAAGTACCACTAACACGTACCACTAACACGTACCACTATCACGTACCACTAACACGTACCACTAACACGTACCACTAACACGTACCACTAACACGTACCACTAACACGTACCACTAACACGTACCACTAACACGTACCACTAACACGTACCACTAACACGTACCACTAACACGTACCACTAACACGTACCACTAACACGTAGCACTAACACGTACCACTAACACGTACCACTATCACGTACCACCAACACGTACCACTAACACGTACCACTAACACGTACCACCAACACTCGTCTGTTAAAATGTTTATGAAATTGAAGTGCCGCTAAAGTTATAATTGGAGAGAACGCGTAAGGCCGCGTTCACATTAAACTGGAAAAATTGGATATAAATAATAGTTGCGAGTAACAAATTAATTAAATATTTTAGGCTACATTATTATTCTACCTGTACGGTTGGACCAAGGTGTATTAAATAACAGGTCATGCAGCGAGAATTGGCCTCCAATTTATTGGAGGCTGAACAGTTTCATTAAATTTGGAAGGTCAACCAAACACTTTGAAGCACGCAACATTACTAAAATTACCCCTATGGGGGTTTTCGAAGTCGGTGCTTCCATTTCCAATACCAGTTTCCATTTTTGACGGTATTTAGAATGTCTGTTTGTCTGTTGGACCCTTTATATATATACATAGTAGTTATTATATGGGATCAGGCTTTTCGGCATTTATGGGACCGGGATCCATTCTCGGGTTCCACATTAATTGAAATGTGATATAAAGTTGCACTGCTAAAATATTAGTTAGATAAAAGTCTAATAAAAATAATTTGTAATTGACTACTGGTACTAGATTGTTTGGTTAATTGACATATTAATTCGATATAATCGATGCCGGCGTACATTTTTGATCTGATTCAACTAGGCCTATTCATTGGATATTTTCAAACATATTTACTTCACTATTTAAACTTTGGTATCACTTTCCAAAAAAGTCGTGTTCGGGAGCGGGATTACATTTTTTGCCGGGATCGGGATCCCTTTTGAACACTAAGTATATAATAGGTAATAAAATTAATTATTAAGTAATTTAGACATGTCTTATGATGATCCAACTCTGTAGCAAATGGAGCGGAAAAAATGAATTCGCCACCAGCGGGTATCGAACCCGCGTCTACCGATAAACGTTCAGCTATGCTGACCCCTACACAACGGAGGCTCCTGCCTTATTCTGGTTGGATCATCCTAAGTCCTGTTTAATTTACTTAATAAATATACAATCTATGGATGTTAAGACATATAAACAATATTATTATTTATTATTAAGGTATTATTACGCTATATTATAAGATTGTATTTGTAATTTTTCATTTGTGTAAAAAAATACATATTACATTTTGGTAATTTTGTTGAACGTGGGATTGTAGGTAATCGTCAATCAATTAATTATCATATACTATTAGTATCGGCATGCTGCATTGCAGCTGCATTTTTAAGAATGCTGTGCCGGCTTGTCGACAAAATTGCGCCGCCACAACTCCCTATCACCCATGACATTTGCTAGATCATCCGCATCTTCAAGGCCAGTGTCCTTTAAGATGCGTCTCAAGAAAGTCATGGGCTGTCCTGTCCACCATGCTTATTCACTCCATGAGGCTGCCAAAGTACAAGATTATGCACTGGCTGGTCCTCACGGCGAAAGCAATGTCCTGCAAAGCGGAGGCGATTTTGTTCTAGTGTCAAGCTTGGGGGAACCAATGGACACCTCCAATGTTATATAGTGTCTGGTTGGAGATGTGTGCATTGTACTTGACACAATGAACCCGGCGTAGCATTCTTGTGAATGTGCCATCCAGAGATTTGGTGTCCTCAGCAGTTAGAGCCCAGCATGGACTCCCATAGAGGAGTACTGGAACTACTGTTGCTCTAAATAATCGGACCTTAAGTTTCCGATTAATTCTTGGTGACTTCCAAATCCTGGAAAGCCTATTCAAGGCTACCCATGCCTTTCCCTTACGTATTCGAAGGTCCTCACCTGACTTCCGGATCCATGATCCCAGGTAACAGAAGTCATCCACATGCTCAAGCATACCATCCTTTGAGCTTATGCTCATCCGATCAGAGACTTGCTGAGAACTTTCAAAGTTAACTGTCAAAATTTTGGTCTTTCTGGAGTTATCATGAAACTGGAGTCTTTCTGAATTATCATATAGTTACCGTAGGGTGAGGGCACCCACCCTCATACCGATTATTGCTTACAGCCTGGTTGACTGCTGTACTGGATTACTGCATCACAGACCCAAATAAATGTTGACACTACTTTTTGTCAAATTTGATGATTAAAATATAATATATAATCTTTACAGTATCTATCTATTTGGGTACCGGTATATAGGATCCTTTTATATAGCTCGCCTATGAAATTGTTCCCCATTGTATTTCGGCATCTATTCTGAGATATCCAGCTTCTGTACTTATTACAAGTTATGTTCTGATTTCTGAGGTTGGTGATCATCTATATTTTTGGTATACAACATGATATTTAATTTACCTCGTGTGGGTGTGTGATCATTGGTGCGGGTGGGACAGCGCGGGTGTGTGATCATTGGTGCGGGTGGGACAGCGCGGGTGTGTGATCATTGGTGCGGGTGGGACAGCGCGGGTGTGTGATCATTGGTGCGGGTGGGACAGCGCGGGTGTGTGATCATTGGTGCGGGTGGGACAGCGCGGGTGTGTGATCATTGGTGCGGGTGGGACAGCGCGGGAAGCTTAATTTTGGGTGGGCAATCAATCTGCGACTGCGCGCCCTAATAATAATCTGTTCTAAAATGGCTGATATATTTATCTGATTTTTTTTATACTTTATAATCTTATGTGAACAAACATTAGGCCCCTATATCTTTTATAGTGTGGAGAGTCAAGACAATAAATCAGCAAGTCTCAAACGACTTGCTTGTTCTTATATTATAATTAATTATTTAGCTCCTTTGTTTATTATGTTCTATAATATGTAATTGAAAATAGACTAATAAACTTTAAACGGTTGCTATTGTTGTTAAATGCAGACAATTTGGCGACATATAAGGTAGGTTTTTATATATTTTTGATTCGCATTTCATTATATGGTATATTATTTACTATGCGATGTACGGGTACCGGTACACTACACCTACACTACACACACAGTTAGTTATCTTTCTAAATTGTATATTTATAATATTTTATTAATTAGCCTTTAGTTTTTGCAGATTTCTCTCCATATATAGCGGTAATATATTTACAGAAGCGATGTCTACATTATATTTTGGTCCGCACATTATAATTTCCCCCCGTATCGTATTCTACCGAACTGCTTTATCATTTGCCTTTGTGAACCGGAAACAAGTGGTTCCCGGACATGTCCTGGTATCGCCTATCCGTCGAGCCCAAAGGTTCAACGAACTCACTCCGGACGAGGTCAGTGACCTTTTCCTAGTCGCGCAAAGGGTATCTTCCATCATGATGACTCACCACTCGGCGAGGTCAATGACCTTAGCCATACAGGACGGGCCAGACTCGGGACAAACTATACCCCATGTCCATATACACGTGTTGCCAAGGAAACCCGGGGACTTTAATAGCAACGACGATGTATACAAACATTTGGAATCTCACGATAAGAAAGTTGTTGAGTGGAGGATTGAAAGTGATATGATTCATGAAGCAGAAACATTAAAAGAGTATTTTTGAATTATTTGATTCATTACTTACCTTGTTAATTTGGATTTATACGTGTCGATTGTTTTTAACTATGTTGTTAAAATTCAAGTACTTGTGGAGTATTTGAATTGAAGGTAACTTAGGATAACTTGATTAGTCAATTTTTAAGGACAATATTTAAAACATTTTATAAATACATCTTTGTAGTTGTATGTAGAGGGTTTTGCAGCTTGCGTTCTGGAAAACTAGTTGTAGTTTTCACAAGTCCCAATTAACTAATTAGTTTTTTAAACATCAGTTTATTCTTTAATTTAGTTACAGTGCCAAATTTAACGTTTGTTTGTTTAATTACAATTATGACGACATCCCAACTCAAGTTTACCCAGGTAATGAATTCCACTGTTTAATCTTGAAGCATCCAGATAGATATTTATTTTTAATAATTTGTTATAGAGTGAGATCTTTGTGCTGCATTTCAAAAGTTTGTTGTGTTTTTTGTAAATGTCCCACAAGGAGAAACGCGCCCTCAAAAGGAAGCACAGACAAGATGAACTGATAAAGCAACTGGAAAGACAAGGTAATGATTCCATGGAGCCGATTCCCAGTCCTCCCGCCAGGGGGCGCACATACACGGTTAGCATCGCCCTGCCGGGGTCCATCCTGGACAACGCCCAGTCTATCGAGCTGCGGTCCTACCTGGCGGGACAGATCGGCCGAGCCGCGGCGATAATGAACGTCGACGAGGTGGTTGTCTACGACGAATCGGCGTCCGGTACCGGCGGAATATCCGGCGAGTTTACCGGGATCGGTCGTCACGGAAACGGGAACGTGCAACTGGCCCGGATCCTCCAGTACATGGAGTGTCCGCAGTACTTGAGGAAACTTCTGTTTCCGGTGCATCGCGACCTGCAGTACGCGGGTCTACTCAACCCGCTGGATACCCCGCACCACTCGCGAGCCGATGAACCGAGCGCTTACCGAGAGGGTCTCGTTGTCAATAAGGCCGCAAAGGCCGGTAGAAGTTTAGTCAACTGCGGTATGGGAGTCGATGTGGAGGTGGATAAACCGTTAGCTCCCGGTACGCGGGTCACAGTTCGTATGAAGAACCCCGGAGTTCACCAAGGTGCTAAGGTCCGCGGTGTTGTTGTGGGTTCTAGCACCCCCCGGCGGGAGGACGGTATATACTGGGGCTATTCTGTGCGTCTCGCAAGCAGTCTAAGTGACGTCATATCCGGTTGTTTGTATAAAGAACCCTATGACGTAACTCTAGGTACATCAGATAAAGGTGAAAGTTTGGAGGACTTAGAATTATCTCCCTTTAAACATTTACTAATTGTTTTCGGTGGTATTAAAGGAATTGAGGCGGCGTTAGCAGCTGATGGAAGTCTAGAAACTGGCGAACCGCGCGATATATTCGACCGGTATTTGAACACGTGTCCCGATCAAGGTTCCAGGACTATTCGTACCGAGGAAGCTATATTGGTAACACTTGCTGCTCTCAGACCTAAAATACTGGCTGCTAATAATACTGGCTGATTTTTTTGTGCAGTTTTAGTAATGATAGGGCGATGATAGTGGTTGAACGCTGTGGTTATAATAAATGCTTGTGAGTTTAATATCATTTCTATGCGGTTTGCCTTTAGGGTATCCAGGTGCTAGGTAGCATAGCAACTGTTGTTAGGTTTTTGGTGACGCTTATATCGAACCATGACAACTCTACCCCGAATACTCGAAGTTCATATTTGATCGAAAGCACCAGTTTTTGATTCAATTAATTTAATTCCATTGCCTTTGGGTAGCTTTAAGTTAGTCGCTAATCCCCTGTGGAAGTTTTTTTTTCAGTGATTCAAAATATCCCTTTCAATGAAACATACTACTCGATGGTAAGTTTGCTGTTTAATTAAACACCTAAGTTTCTGTGGTTGGAGGTTCTGTGGCACACTTATTGAGTGATTTATACAATAATAAATCCTCGATAATCAATGAATCACTTTATACAACTTGCGAACAGAGAGTCGGTGAGATAACCTGGTTTCAAGAATTGAAGTTTCGGACGAAATTCCGGAATCGAATTATAATTTTAAAGGTAAGTTTGAACAAGTTTTAGCAAACCCCTCAACTCAATCTGCACAACTGTGTTTCATACCAACAGACGGATTAATACCAGGAACATCGCTAAGTTTGAATTAAATCCGTGCCGTAATCCGTCACAAGTTTAAGTCATTTAATAAGCAAAGGAAATTATCGTCATCGTCTTAAAATATCCGTTGAAACTTATTTAATCGCCAGAAGTAACATCAGACGTTAACTGTTTTTTTTTCAAATTGATCTTATATAACGGCGTAAAATACTTTGGGTTCCATAGCAACTAAACTCCCACTGTATTCGTTTCAAGTACTATATTTTTTGTGGCGAAATATTAAACTTCTCTGACAGAGCACACAGTGTGAAAAATAATTTCGTCCTTTTTGATCAATAACAATATTTATTACCAAATATTAATACGGATTAGTTAATAAATAATGGAGGTATTGTTGCTACAGAACGTACTGATCCCGACAGATTTACCAGAAATTTTGTTGGTTGCAGTAGATCTAATTTAATTACCAACTTAATGCCTGACTTTGAGAACGGAGGAGAATTTCCAAAAAGGATTACATTTTTTTTGTTCAATCAGAAGTTAAACGAATTGTTTAAATAGATAAAGCAATATTATTTAAGTTGACAGCCTAATTTCACGCCGCCTGTTAGTTACTCAGTCGACGATCCTGTCGTTTGGATACCAGCTACCCCGGGGAAGGGGTTACTCCTCTCGCCTCTGGCTTGGAGATCCCGTGTTCGATCCGGGGTCAAGTCAGTTGCAATTTCGTAAATTGTGCACCCCTCCAGCTATATGTAGCTAACCTGGCTTCTGCTAGAGGGGCCAGTTAATAGGTCTCGAGTGTTAAACCTTGGGTGAGAGAGTGGCATCATCTGGGTCTTACAAATGACAGCCAATGGAGAGTTAACTGTTGGGTTGCCTCTGGTGTCCCACTTTCACCAATAACTTTTCTTTATGCCTTTTATGAGTTGAGTGCTAGTGGATCTGCGTTATTTATTAAACAATAACTAATTTAGTGTGTGGGCGATAATAAATTAAAAATATTAAAATTACCTCACGGGTTCCTTTCAACTGGAGTTTCTGCTAGTAACCTAAGCTCTTTCTTCAATAAGTTCTCGTTTTTGTTATTGAATACAATCCTACTAGATGTCCAGTGAGTTGCAGTTATTTATTTAACACACAAATTTACCAGATCAAATTACCTACTAAACTATTTAATAAATGTCAGTAAATTACGGAAAATAAATGCCAATAAAGACAAATATCACTGGATTGAAGATTCTGTATGTTGTACCAACTCAGCGCCGATCCTTACTGAGTTCCGTGATTCGGGACCTTCCATATGCTGAGGACGGAATATTTCGGTGAGTTTTAATCCTCTAACTAAGGAAGCACCAAGGAAATCCACGTCGCTACAAAAAATTTATATGTTCGAAAAACTTTGTAAGGCAATTGAATGGATTGATATTACCGCAGATATTTATTGTATCCAAGTGTTCTATAATATCGCGTGTTATACAGTATGTTGTATTTGTTGTGCATATATGCAATTTTTTATTTGTCCTTTAATTGATACACAAAATGGATATATAAAATAATAATTATCGATACTATCTTTCTTATCTTTATTTTCCCCTTTTATAAATCTTTATCATATGGTTAATGTTGGCTGATGTAAATATTGCACTTGAATTTTTGGTGAAAATTTAGTATTAGTAGTACCCTGTAATTCGTAGGCAGATAAGGTTATATTTACCTATAAAGTAGATCATTAAACATAAACAAGTTCGATTGTCCAGAGTACTTAGTAATGTTTAGATAAAAGTTGTGACAACTTCTACTATTTAAATTGTTAGTTTGTTGGAGTTATTATAATATATGTTTGTATGAAGTTTATGGTTTAAGAAGATGTCAATATGGAAAGTGAACCCCTAACATCGGATGATGAGCACCTAATAGTTATAATCCATGAAATGGCCGGTTTAGAGACACAAAATAACTCAATCATTCCCACGTCCCAATCAGTTGGTTCCCAGGCAACCATTAACCAATCAGTTGACCGACCAACCCCGTCCATGCAACTCTACTCCGGCACGGGATTGGATATTGGTTCTGTGACGTCAGCGTCCGCCCCATCCCCGGGGGTCATTCAGCACACATCTACTGCGGCGCGGACCCAGCGACCCCTCCAACCGATGCTACCCAGGTCGTTGCTAACCGGACCCAAAGCGAAACCCAAGCGGACGAGAAGCGTATCGGATACGCCTCTATCGGAGAACGATTTACCGGCTTCCCACGCGACGAGCGCCTTTCCCAACCTGGTTGCCATGCAACCCGGTTACCAACCGTTAACTTTCGTCCCCTCGTTACCCGCTTGGTTACAAAATCCGCCGCTTGGTGGCGTCGTCCCCGATCCAAAGTCCGGTTCGGTTATCGTCAAGCACGGCGGCTCCCTATTGGCTACCGCTTGTGATTCAACCAATCCAGCTGTGCAGGGATTGGGGAGCGCTTACACCGCAGGTAACCAATCACTGCCCTGTATAATCGCTCCCAAACGGGCGTCCATCCACTCCGAAGCGCTGACTCACCAACAGCTGTTGATACAGACAGTTCCGCACCTGAGTGACCCCCCCGTATTGGCTGCAGATGACATGGAACCCGCCACCGCGGGCGCGGTGAAATCAGCAGGTGTGGTGGGACCAGCTGGTGCGGTGGGACCAGGCGGTACGATGGGGCCAGCTGGTGTGGGGGGACCAGCTGGTGCGATGGAACCAGGCGGTACGATGGGGCCAGCTGGTGTGGGGGGACCAGCTGGTGCGATGGGACCAGGCGGTACGATGGGACCAGGCGGTACGATGGGACCAGGCGGTACGATGGGACCAGCTACTATTATAACAAATAGTAAATCGCATATTCCACCACAAATAGTCAAGATGGAGGTTGAATTGGAACCAGAAACATCAACCCCAATTAGTTCCATCGCTTATAACCACGTGAGGACTAATCCAGCTAGGGGCCGGTTATCAGACGCGACAGTGATGTCAGGTGGCCTAATACAGCAGGAAGTATTACCTAACCTGGGACAGGAGGCCCTGGCCGATAGACTGATGGGGATGGGGAGTCAATTGGGGGCTGTTGATGTAGGGTCTAGTGACAAAGTGGTAAATAGATCAACTGTTTCCCAACCATCAGCGGTGGATGTGACGCCCACCTCCAAATATGTGACTACATTCATACAACCAGTGGCACCCTACCCCCAACCAGTGGCGCCCTACTCCCAACTGGTGGTTCCCACCCCACTCCCTCAGGCTCCCGCCCCACTCGGTGACTTCCATTCACCCGGTCACTCAACTGCCAGTAAACCCTCCAGAGACCCCGTATCCACCTCCCACCCCGAACCAGTTCTGTACTCCCCTCCGGGTCTCAACGGATTGCAAACTGAAGTAGAAGTAGCTGGTAGGGAGGGGGTGTCCCCTGGGGAGTCAGTACCCACAGAATCGGCTAAACCAGCTGCTAAATCGAGACGAAAGAACCTCCAAGGGTCCGTCAACTGGGACGACCAGCAAGGAAACTTTCAGTTTCAGTCAAAGAAGTTTACTGAGGCCATTCCACCGCTGGCTCCCCTTAGCGACCATTCTGTGTACACGTATAATCCGTTGTCCCCACGGAAACAACGTCAGGCGGCGCGACGCATATCAAAAGCGTCATCAGAGCGTAACGATAGCAACGACCAATCGCAATCCGTCGTTACTCCAACCGATACTCAGTTTATCCAACCAATGGAAATGCAGCCCATTAGCAGCATCGTGCAGTCCCAGTTGGGTGTCACAGAACCATTGGCTGAGGTCGACCTAACTCAATCGACCAATCAGCTGCCATACAGCGGGGACCTCTCGGCTGTGGTTGTCTCCGAGGATGAACCCCGCAGTAGCGACGCGAGTAAACGAATCCGCGTTGAGGTCGACTCACTACCTCCGACTATCAGTAAACCCCTGTCCCCCTACGCGTTGTTCTTCAAAGACATGCAGCCGACTATTAAGGACCAATCACCGAACGCCACGTTCGGAGACGTCTCTAAGCTGGTCGCAAACCTCTGGGAGAATCTTAGCGCGGCCCGGAAGCAGGAATATAAACGACGAACGGATATCGCCAAGGCGGAATATCTGCAGATGTTGGCAGAAACCGGTGTTTCTAACAGTAGTGGAGCGCAGAGCTCGAGTTATACCGGAAGTGACGCCACTCAGAGTCACCAGTATGACGTCATTAGTGACTTTAGCACTGTCTACCAATCGGACGGGTCGCAAGGGAATAAATTACAGACACCGGAAGTTCCGACTACTCCCGGTAAATCCATACTGAAACCGTCGTCCAATAGAAACTCCGTTACTATAGCGACTAGACCTCCGCCGCCGCCTCCCAAGACAGTCCGTAAACCGGTGATTGGGTTGTCCGGTCGGCCGGTGTTGGCGTCTGGGAGGGGCGCACCGCCGGTGCTGCCGGATAAACGAGCGGTGACCCCGCCACCGGTGCCGGTTATGTGTATCTGCGTTGGTTGCGAGAAGGAGGCGGTGGAGGACTCGTATTGGGACAACGAGTACTGCAGTCCCCAGTGCGTAGTGGACCACTGCAGGTGGACCTTCCAACGGTGGGTCACTGAGACGGCTGGCCAACCCGCCGCTCCGCTTGTGTCTAATAACGCCACAACTTCCGCTTGAACCAATAAAACCCTCCATAAGTTGATAAGTAATCGTTCTATATAATAACTCATCAGTCCGTCAGGGTTTGTATTGTATAATGTTTGTAGGATTACAACACAACGGTGTTGTAAAGAACTTTTGCGCCCCGATATTTAGGTAATTATTAATGATATTCCACAATTGAAATATTTACTGCACTTTACTTACTTTCGACGAAGATGTAATGTTTTTTACGTACTGCTGTTCCGATTCCGAGTGGTTCGTTAGACGAATTAATGAACGTAGTGAGTGATTGAAAATAAAGCCACACCACAAGGATCAGAACAGGGTGGTACACATTACTTAGCAATAATCCAATAAGTACATATAGTTTTATTCCAAAATTTATTGTAACCTGAAAAACCTTTCCCTGAAAAACTGCTTACAGGTATCAAATTGTTGTTGTTAATAAAAAGTGTACCATTTTTGGAGGAATTTCTAATAAGAGGAATAAAGTACATTTATTGTATTTGCTTCATCCTTTTTCCGTTTCTATTAAATTTAATTATAAACTACATTAAAACCATCGGGATCGAAGTAGGTGAAAATGTTTCAATGTGGAATAAAACATTGTCGCACGGGGAAGTAAAAAAAGTAGCGATATACGGAACTATTTCCAACCCTAACCGCCAGTTTTTATTATATACTGTAGTTACTATACTGTAGTAGCATTTTTAGTGAAATCTTAATTCCGCCTCCGGCCGTTAGGGGGAAGCTATAACTTTTCTTCAAATTTTCCTATATAGGCTACAGTATTTGGCCTTCCATACAGTGGTTGGCCATGACGAAATAGCAATATTATCATTTAACACTAAATGACAGCCATTTAAAAAATGGTTCATGGGGGGTATACCCCCCTTGACGTAGCCTTGGACTCCTTAAGCCCCGTTCACATCCAACGGTGCATGAGCGGTGAAGTAGTCTGGCGGTATTGAAGCGGTAAGCCAGCGGTACACTACCCGGAGCCCGTTCACACCCAACGGTACCGTTGCGGTAACTGATTGTCTATCTGTCGACTGTAAATTCAACAAGAAATTACATTAATTGTTTTAACATTGTTTAAATGGGCTGCGGTAAACCGCGCGGTTTACCGCACAACTGCCTGTTGGGTCGTTCACAGCCGCGCGGTGTACCGTTCCGTTGGATGTGAACGGGCCTTAACCAATATAGATAATGTAGTAGAATCAATTTAAATTGAATTTATTTAATTAAATTGAATTTAAATATAACTTGAATAACAATTACAAATAATTACTATTTCAAAAATTCTTATTATGGTATTACTTGGTCCGAATAAATTAATTGTTATTTCCCTGCGCGAAGGTTATTGTTATATTTACTGTTATTGAGTGGGACGGCGCGATTACTTTAGGTTTATGTTTTAGTTTAGAGAATTCAGTCTATTGTTTACTGTAGTAGTAAACAATATCTGTAAAAACCCCCGTTCCAAAAACTATTATTATATAAAAATGTATTACACGGCGAATAAACATTATTTACCACCTTGTGTTGCTTCCGGTGTTGGAATTATGTCATTATTATTTAATTTACACTTTTTTAAATAGGAACCTAGAGTTAAAAATAATCTATTTCGTCACCGTATTGTCTAATTTAGGCCTATATTTGTACCCAATTTTATTTTAAAACACAAATTTTACAAAGGGAATCACAAACGCGAACCCGTTTATTATTAGATTAGAATCAAAATCCGATAAATTTAATTAAAAAGATGTTGAGTTTTGGAATAATCCAACGATTTATTCAATATAATATCTCAATGCTAATTTGTTTCGCTTGAGATAAAATTATTGCCTTTCCCTTATTTTTAAAAAGGTGTAAAATTGAATTGAATGTGGAATCATAGGGATTATTATTATGCTGCAGTAGACACTATATTTTAGTGTTGCAACGGGATCGGGATCCACAATTTTCGGGATCGGGATTGCAACCGTCGGTATCGGGATTTATCTGCCCTGCCCTCTTTGTAGGATTACAAATAACTTTTGAGAAATCTCATGTACTAAAAAATGGTTTAAATGGTTCACAGACGTAGTAGTTTATTTCCCATATAAATTCAGATTCAGAAATCAGTTATAAATCATCCAATGGAAATCCATTAAAGATTTTTAATTTTACTGTAAAATTTTTGCACGTATGTATTATGTAGTTTACCGAAGGTAGGATATACTGTATCACTGTACGTGTAGAGCCTACAGTAGTTGTAAAATCAAATCCCGAAAAATCCCGATAATTTTCCATCGGGATCCCGATTTTCGGGATCGGGATCCCGTTGCGACACTACACTATATTTGCCCAATTATGTTGTTAGTGAACTTTTGACAATATGTTTTCACTTTAAAATAACAAATCGATAATAAGACATTAAAACTCTATTGTCTGATTGTACACGATTAAATGCTTAGTTTTGAATTATTATTATGGTGGGCTTGAGCTATGGGGAAGGAAAAGAGGGGTGGGGGGGGGGGGGGGGGGGTGTTGTAGGGTGATGGGAGATCTTACAGAACTATTAAGGCATTTACAAAACAACTTTTGATGAGAAGCCGTAAAATGACAAAACTTAGTTGTTCAAAAAATTAAGACTTGTAAAAATACGTGACACATACAATGTACCCTAAGCCTCTATATACAGTATGCAGTATACATCTGACCGTTGATTATTAATCTGTTGATTTAATGTTGAATTAAATTGTGTTTTCTACAATATTCCTGAACCCTAATTTTATTGTTCTGGTTCCTTAACCAGCCTCTGCTCTGTAAGCTGTACCCTACATCCTTACTAACCTGCCTACACTACAAATAGGGATAGCATTTACCCCTGTTAGTTGGTGTTGTGGGAAGGTAACGTTGCAAGGATTCCAAATCTGTATCAATACTGAATTTTGTTAGAAAATTGCTAAGACTTTATTGACAGTAACGATGTTTTGACAAGCTGTCTCTATTTTTATTTTTATTGTTTATATTCATTCTGTCATTGATAGACTTTGCTTTGCATTTCTTTCACTTTTGAGTTTAACTATTCGGCTTACTACTAAAATGTTGTCTCTGTCCGAATGTGCATAAAATACAGTGTTGTTCTTGTGACCCTGTTGCTTTACTGTACTGTGCTACTCTGTAACTACAGAACTACAGCACTAGCACTACTAACCAGCTAACTGTACTACTGCATACTGTACTACAGCTGTACAGTACACAGTACTATCGGTTCACGGTTTACACTTTACAGTACTACCGGTACATACTGACAGTACGGTAGTTTACAAATTTAGGCGGTTAGGCCTACGTTCAGACGTTCTTTTTATTTCGTATTTTGAATTTCACTAGTCAGAAACTGCAAAATTAACATTACAATTTGCCAATGCTCACTGGCAATGCAGGCCGACCCAAGTTCCACACTACTACGTCTCAACGACGCCCTCCCGCTATCGGCGGCCTAGTGGACATAACCGCGAGCCAGCGACTTGCACCCGCCGGACCCGTCACTATCTACCAAGGCGACCCGCCCTCCCCCGCCAATCTATCCCCCGCTAAACCCGGACAGCCGACCCTGGACGGGGGAGTGATGGCGACGGGATCCCGGGGCTTCATACCCGGGTCCCATGAGTCCCCCAAGTCCGATGAGTTCACCGCGAAGCACCGACAGCGCTCGAACCGAGGTCACACCGCTCCCACCAACCCACCAATCAGCAAACAGCATTCGGAGTGCGTCAACTGTCTGTATGAGATGTGGCAGACAGCGTTGACAGCACATGCAGACCCTCCGGATATGTACCTAGACAAGTCGCCGTCACCCGGACCTCCACACCTGCGTAACTTTAAATCATTCGATTTGGAGGAGTGGTGGGGCCAGCAGCAGCTTCCTCCCAGTCTGAGAGAGGAAAGTTGAACACAAACAACTCCAACACAGTCAAAATCCACCGTTGTCATCCTTATTTAATTTAGTCTGACCGATATACATCCTCACTTACACACAATATACCGAGAGTGCTGTATGTTCTCCTTCACTAGTTATAGTTCATATCTGTTGCGTTTTAATAGGTTTAACATTGTCAACAACATGGTCCATGATGGTAGTTGCATTAAAAATGTATCCCCATTCCCATTATAAATTAATTTTGTTAAATTACCGGCATATCAACTTAATTAGCGTTATAGTTAAACACTCGCAACGCCGTATAGTATCACTGCAGGTAAGCAATATACTTTTTGTACGCATATTGAGTATTTACATTTGTCATAGAATGGGCGACAGACAGCCACTTTATGCTAAATGTAAGATTGTTTACCATGCAGTTGTTTTACTAACTGCAATTAAAATAATGCATAAATGGATACGAAAATTTTACTGGAAAATTTGCGTGACATACTTTATGAACGCCCCCCTATTCCATCATATTTGAATATTAGAGTGATGAATTTAGCTTTCGATACCCCGATACAATAGTAGTCATAATGTTTCAAAATTACGTACGACGTACTTTATTGTATGAAAAAGGCGCTATTTAGCGATCATGATCCTTTTATATTTTATATTTTTTAAATTTTATATTTATGTATACCCTCCCTTGGTCGGTACATAATATAAAGATAAACTAGGATTGTAAAAATTGCGATATGTCACACAATAATGTTTTTAAACATTATTTAAACAACTTAGTTAGTTTTCAAGAGATCTAAAAGAGCGACCAAATTAGTTTTGCAAGTAACAGAGATCGTGTTACAACCGTAACACTGTAATATCATTAATCACGACGGTCCTTACTTGTTGAAAAGTCTTAAAATTTTCTTTAACTTTTTCACCGTTATTCTTTTGAATAATGAATAGGGATGTGAGTTTTCCGGAAATATGTTTTTTCAATGAAATTTCCGAAAATCTCCGGAAAAGTATACTTCACCAGTAGTTTCTCTACCACAAGAGCAAAGACAACGAACAACCTCAACACAACTAAGCAGGAATCACTTGTTTCTAGTATTTACTACTTGTGTTTTACTATTGTTTTAGAATGGTTTTAATCTGGCAATATAGCAGGAGGTATTAAATTGTGAAAGAGTTAAATTTGAAAATATTTAATTTCCGAAATTTATTCAATATAAAACATCTAGGTAATAATGAAATTGACAAAACACAAAGTCACAATCACAATTTCTGTTTAAATCGTATTATTACTGTTTTATGCAATTATTATTAGGCTATGATTATTTCTGTAAATATTTACTATTACAAGTAAAATTTAACTTTATTTATAATAATTTAATAAAATATGAAATTTCCGGGAAAATGTCTAGGGAAGTTCCTTACATTTCCTGACTCACACCCCTAATAATGAATAATTTAATAACTAAATAAATATTAAAATGTTGATTTTTATTCAACACTAGGAATTATACGAAATAGTTGCATTTTACTCGAACTCGACTACTTTTAAATACACTGTAAAAATGTCATGACCGCCTTATATAATATATGGTTAGTTATGACAATTTGTGAGACTAGAGATAATGGGGTAGACGACTCGGAAATTTTTTTTCGAGTTTTCGTTGGTTTCATGTGAAAGAGCATGTGAAAAATCAATTTTACTTAAAAAAAATTAATATTGGCAGAGTTATAGCGATTTTAAAACGCAAAATTAGCAACATCGAAAAATCGGGCCGTTTCAGAAAACTGCACTAGTGACGTCACTAGTGCAGCAGTAAATGTTCATTGGTTACTATACAATATAAATCTCTTAGTAACTAAAATAAGTTGTGTAGCTAATATTTATTTAGTGTGTTTTTGTGTTGTGTTAAGAATACATTATTTGATATCTTAATGTGGAAATTGAATCATAACAAGTTACCGGTAATTATTCCAGAATAATAATTATTTATCCCAAACTATACAGTTGTTAGCTATAAAAATAAAACATATTTTGTAGCTAAAACTGCCAGGTGGTAGAAATCCAGTAGCTTATTGATGTTTCATTAAGCTTCAAAACTTAGGTTACTTTGAATTAGATTGTGGATTCGCACTTTTTCGATTGCAATTATTTTTATACTAGTTTAAATTATTGAATTCCAATTGATAGTCGATAGTTAGTCCCGGTAGCTGTAATGGATGACATCTTAAAAATATCTTCAGCTGCCATCTCAATACAATCAGCATTAATCAGAATTTAGTTGAACTATAACTATAATTTACATTTTTTAATTATCTATTTTTTCACAATTTTGGGAAATATATATTCCTTCCAGAAGCTACTACTACGTTTAAGTAAACTTTGCATGTATATGGAATCATATGATACTTCAACTATTTTCACTTCGCCATTTATTTCAAAAGATGGATCTGCGACGCAAAACAAGGCCCATTGTTTATTGCAAAGATGCATTTGAAGTTGGATTTGTGACATGAATTTAGCGCTTACGATATTCGATTGTGTAAGATAAGATTTTTGAATGGCATGTTTTGATGTTGGACATTTTACTTCTACCACATGCGTTGGTGTAATGGCATCTGAAATGGCATCAAAAAATAAGATTTTGTGGTATTTTATAAAAACACTAGCTACAATATGAAAACAGTACATACCATTGAAAACACTAGCTACCACAAACATTTGTTTTTATTTTCTTTAAAACATTTTTTTTCACATGTAACTAGCCAAAATTTGTCAAGAACATAAACCTATAGCCCAAAACATTATGTTTTGGTATTTTTTGGTATTTTGATATTTTTGGATGTCAAACCAAAAACAGCTATTATGAAAGGCAGAATAATGGTGACACGGGCAACACTAGTACCAGTAACACTTTACAGTGAACTGACAAAAAATCTAAATAATTTCCATCTAGTGCTAATCTACCCATCCCGCATTGTTCGCTGTAAAAACAATAAAAAAATAGATTAATGAAACGCCTGGAAGTATTTAGCTAGCTATATTTATTTTTAGCTACACCCATCATTATGTCTAAACAGAAAGTTAAAGTAAAATTAGGTGCGGCATATTCGTTCAGCCTCAGCATGATGTACAGTTACCACTGGTACCATCATTTGCATTGACCATTTTTAAAATTCAAAGACTCACATTTCAATAGGTAATAATTGGTGACTGGTGTGCAGGATCGAAATGGAGTGGATTCAATGGGCAGGGTGCCTATGTAGCTCTCTCAATCTCTCAAGGGTTACAAAACTTTCAGGACTGTACTTATTATCAGCATTGGATGCCAATATTGTGAAACAATTTAAGCCAACCAGTGATCAAACAGCAGAAATTGAAATGTTACAGAAACTCTAATGATCTCTGTTTCGAGATCAGTGCATACATATTAGATGTCATATTGGTAACAATATTATACTGTATATAATATAACATGTATATTTCAACCAATAGGGTTGTTGACTCAAATAATACATTTTTTCTCGAAATGCTTTTAAATAACGTAAAAAATGTAAGGGCACTGATCACAAATCTGTTTTTAATTTCACCATATTAGCGGATTTAGAGCAAAATATAGTTAGCTCGAGTGGGAATGTTGCTCAAACGGTTCGTTTTAGAAATGTTGATCAGTTCAACTTTCGTTGCTAGGCAGTAACAAGTAATAAGGCTAGTAATATAGTGTATTAGCTAGCTATATACATACATACACTATACAATGTTTATGCGTTGTCTAGCAACAAAAGTGGTACAGTAAATCAGAGCGTTTAAACATGGTTTTCCTGCGCGGGTATCTAAACCTCTCTATCTCAGTCGGAACACGATCAAATTAAAAACGAGGAATTCAACCCCCCTACCCCAAGCTGAAATTAAAATCGGTTTTCAGATTTGTGATCAGCATACCTTTTTACTTTTTATGAACTTGTTTATAGAACAAATATTTCACCAACCCTATTGTGAATCTAATGTGTATAGTGTATATCATCAACCTTGTTGTGAATCTAATGTGCATATTGTAGGCCTATTATACATATGTAATGAAATCAATTAAATGCTGAAACGAATAGTAATATCTTACTTACTTTACTAGTACTGTATTAACATTTTAACTTTTAAAATACCTGATTTATGCGATATATATTATACGAACGTACAATTTTGATGGTATAAGGGTTTTCGAGGTCGCTGATCCCGATAAAACAAAAATATTTTCTTGCAATGCAACCATCATAAACCAAGACGAAAAGTAGTTACAAGTAAAAAATGTCCAAATAAAAAAATTTGTGTTTGGTTTGATAATTCTGAAGATATTTGGGTTTTCGACGACGAAACTAGTTATAAATATTTATGGTAATGCAAACCGAATGTTGGTGCCATTTGGTGCCCCAGAACGAAAAATACAAGAAGCAAAAATTACATACTGTTAAATTTTATCTTCGGTTTGGTAATTCTGAAGCTACAGTATGCGGGTTGTTAAAAATCATTGGTGGTAACGCAACTATCATTTTTGGTACCACTACTTGTCTTGTGGGACGAAAAATACAAGTAGCATAAAATTTCAAACGGTTAAAATCTAATTTAGTTGGATAATACGATATTTTTGAGTGTCGCACTGTATTTGTCATCAGCGTCCCAGAAAACCGCTAATGTCAAGATTGATTTGATTTGGTAATGATTTTGATTATCAAATTTGTGCTACTTGAATTTTTCACATTGACACATATCCAAAAATGCCCATATCAACAACAAAAAAATAAGAACTATAGAAGTCTGTCTGCGTGTAGAATTTCTATTTAATCAATGATCCAATTTTTATCTGAACTTTCTGCGGTGAAACTCAGAACCCAATAGAAAAAATATCGGGCAAGAACGCTTTATTACCTAACAGTTCGACCGATATTTTTTTCCGCCAGTAAAATAATAATCGCCATATTATCTAAAAGATATTATAGTTGCCAAAAATTTATTAAAAATGTATAATTGAAAACATATAAATTGTATAATAATAAATATTATAATTAACTTATATATGACATACTACATACTAGGGCCTACGTGCTATCTAGATAATGGAGATACTACAATTTGCTTTTATCCCGTTAACCACTCAGTGACTCATATAAAATATATAAGGGTAAAAAAGTTGAACTAGACACTTCCTGCAGCTGGTATTGAATAGTTTGCATTTTCAGGTTGTACAGTTTGCTGGGTTATCAACACTATTTTACTATAGCTATATATGTTTGCCTTCTGTCTTTCCTCCAGTTTTTGGCCATATTTCATTAATATTCTGTGCAGGTTATTGTTATTGTTATTGTTATTTACCATGGAAATAATAATATAATTTTGTGTTTGTAAACTTATAACGAACCTGTCTTTAGACTGGGTAGTTTTTGTCTAAAGCTGAGGCCGGCAAAAACACGATGGATATATATATTTACCTATATCACTATATATATATGTCACTATATCACTCACTATGTATGTTCACCAAATGGCTTGAAACCACTTGCATGCATTGTAAAATTGTAAACGCAAGTATTTATCAATTGTTGTCTAGTTGTTGAATAAAAAAGTTGGGAACGATTCGAAGTGCGATATTCGAAATATTTGCATATTTTCAACATTATTGAACGCGAAATTAAATACCCACAACTCCCTTGCTTGAAATGTTTTTCAGGTGATTGATATTTAGCAATTATTATGAGGTTACTTACTACTGAAATCTGACAGAATGCCAAACGTATTATTATAGTTCTATCTCTATTCAGCCAGTTAGTGTAATGTCAAGCAGTACATCATTTATATATCGTATGTATCTATAGGGCCTAATTGTCATCGTTATAATACTGTCATCAACTTAGGCTAAGCTCAATTGTAATGCAAAGGCTTAGTAGGTTTTGTATATCTGGGACGTTTACAACAGCTGTCGATTAAACTAACAAAACCATAAAACTGAACCAGGGTGGCTGCCAGCCGGGTACCAACGGCTGTTGGGTAGACTTAAGGGAACATTTCACAAACTTTCATAGGATGCTTGTACATGTACATTATATTGGTTGCTCCGATGTTTTTATTAGGCTAACTGAGAATGTATCAGGTATAAATACTGTAATTATAGTGTTCTTTATTTTATTTATCTAATACAGAAAAGACCCCTCCGCAGAATAAACTGCTCTTTTGGGCCGTTTCTCAGGTTGCGGATATGGATACCATTTCACACATCATCGTAGTAATTGTGATCATGATTTGTTTGCCTAGGCGAATGTGTATTACATTAGATGGGAGGCAGTTTTTTGGTTGATGCAAGTCATTCTTGGTTTGCATCTTCCAATCCCCATCTGTTTCTTGGAGTCTGTGTAAGACAGGTTCGTTTAAAGCCATCTTGATGGCGTTCTAGTATATATAATATAATAACTAGAAACGGGCCTAGCTGCCCGTGAACGAACCGCCTGGTCAACTAAAACAAAACTCATTACCGTCTCATCTCATTCTCTGTACAAGTTTCGTTTAGGTAGGTAGGACGGACGGCAATATATCAGTTCAGCTGACCGCTGTAGGCTACTGATACTGAATTGTAATTATACATTGATTGGTTGATAAACATCTCTAGCCATGAAATGGGCGCACTGCAATCCGACCACAACTCATGCAGTATTATTGTTCAGCCAGTTTCAATAACGGGATTGGTACAAAACAGTTTTAATATATCGTGAGGCAGACATGTTAATGAAAGGTCAACCAAGTGTGTCGTTATCAGCCTTTAGTTAAAATTCCCTGATTCCGATTCAATATTGCTCATTCTGCTTAATTTTTATGCTGACTGAGTTTTACGCTTTTTAATCTTTACGTTTACATATATCATTGATATTGGTGAGAAGATCAATATGGTTCAACTAGAAGAACTGTGTTCTCTGGTCGATGGGACAATTATCAGTAAGTACCGCCTGTAATTATTTGTTTAGTTTACTATTATTTATTACCACATTGTTGTCTTGTAATTTCCATGGTGAACATTTTAAAAAATGTATCTAAACGTTTTTGACTTTAGTTGTTCTCAATCAGAGGTGTTCCTCAATTTAACTATAATTAAATGAACTAATTAATGTTAATTATTTTATTATTAAATTGCACCTTTTCACGCAAATAAATTAGTATACAAATATATAAACTCCAGCTACTTTTTTCACTTACTGGTACCACTACCTATCAATTTCAATAACTCATCGCGTTACTCAAGGTGATAACAACATCCAATGAAATTAGACGCAATCCCCATTAACAAAAAATTTCAGGATACTACACAGATTCACACATGATACCATGCATGTGTGCCGTTGCAAACTGAGCTACTCGGCCACGATAAATTAAACATCAAATTTAGTCCTAATACTTCAAAATGAGTAGGCCTACCGGTACGCAATTATCGTAATAATAAATGTTACAGATCAGTCGGACTGAACGCTGCCTTAGCGACGGCTTTTAACCCTTTGACGCCTGAAGCTGCAATTGAAACTACATGCTAGGGCAGTTACGGACAGTTGCCTATATAGGCATCAATAGACATTTCCTATTTAGGCAACATTTACAATGTAGTGTTGCCTTTATAGGTAATAGTGATGTATCTTTACTGCCTAATTAGGCAACATGTGACAGTCAGAGTTATTGATTATATTTTTTAAAATAAGGATATTAATTTGGCGCTGAATATTGTTACTTTAATAAATACAACAAGGTATAGCCCTGTAATTGATACTGGAACCAATTTTATTTACCTGTTTGTCTGGACGCAATGGTGTCTTTTTGTGAGGTGATGTCACTCATGTTGCCTAAATAGGGAACCTCAAAAAATTGGTTTGTGATGCCTATTTAGGCAACTACATACAGACATATACATACTGATATACTTTGATTATAAGAAAACGTTTTGGAGGATTGAGTTCAGTCAATCATTTGATCTTTTTTTACTCTGTTACCGATTTCAGGATCTAATTTCTTTTAATTTACTTCCAGTACCTATACTCTTAAGACTGTCATGTCATAGTGCGGATTCATATTGCGTAGTAGCGTAGTAGGCCTACAGTTGTAGCAGAGCAGCGCAACAGTAGGTATGCCATGTCAAGATACTAGTAGTTATTATTTAGGCTGCTTTTAACGCTCGGATTGGCAGATTGTTTCTATTTCGAATTTTTAATAATTGAGTCCGAGCGTTTCTGTATTTAGTATTGTGAAATTTTATACCTTCACTAATTCAGTCAATATAGGCTAGGCGACTTCATTTCATTGCAAGTGATCAAAGACATATATGTAGTTGCTATTCAGTCTTAAATCAGTTAGTATATACTGTATTAATACATTTATCTCACCATCCAACTGTATATTACACACTATAGTTAGTCAGTCACATCTGTATTTAACCTAAATATATATAACCTAAACTAAATGGAATTCGAAATTGGGAGCGATACCGATGATGATTGTAATGATTCTGGCCTGATGTTGATGAATAGATTGTGGCAAAATACACTACCCGAACTTAATATACCGCCGCACTACTACCCAGTTGATCCACAACCCAAAACACCTCCATTATCCGACTGTGATATCCCATCTCCGATTCTATCGGATTTCGATGACGAAGGTAAAGATAAATCCTGGTTTCCTGTGAGGAATGATGGCAAGGGCATATGTAGGGGTGGTTATGGTGTTGGACATGGTGGTTGTGATGGAGGAGGGGACAATGACATTGGGGTTATCACAGGGGGCATTGAGGGTAGGCCTATTGTAGTTGGTGCAGAAGGTATTTGGGGAGGTGATATTGTCGGACACAGTAGTTGGAACTAACGTCATTGGGGGTGTTATTGGCAATGGGGAAATAGTAGTTGGAACTGCTGAGGACATTGGGGGTGATATTGAGAATATAGTAGTTGGAACTAAGGACATTGGGGGTGATATTGAGAATATAGTAGTTGGAACTGAGGACATTGTTGGTGATATTGAGAATATAGTAGTTGGTACTGAGGACATTGGGGGTGATATTGAGAATATAGTAGTTGGTACTGAGGGTATTGGGGGTGACGTTGGGGGGCTTTGGGGGTGAGATTGGAAGTGGGGCTGAGAACATCGGACATAAAAAGAGAAAACTGAAACGCAAGACGCGGGATCAACTGACTTTCAGTGCTGATAAAAAGCGCAATAGAGATTCAACTCTTTGTAAACGAAAGTCAACCTTAAAATCTAAGTCTGATGATTTGGATATTACGACTCAAGTAAAAACAGACTTAATTTTTATGACCTCAAAGATTTCAAAGACAACCAAAAAGGAAGTTTTCCATTTAGAATTTTATTCTTCGCATGATAAACACGCTACCAATACAAGTATTACAAGTCTTCTTTCTGGCCTAAATCTTCCCCTATCTACTATTAGCAAACAAGAGTTCTCAACTAAGGGAGAGGCACGACAGGCTGTGGGCCGCATACTTATGGGAGATGAGTCTGCAGGCTATGATGGTGGTGGAACTGCATGTGATTCGCATGTGGATGCACCACAGCCACTAGTGACACCAACAAAGGCGCCATATAGTGCAATGCCACGTGTGTTTCCTATTCCATCCCAAGTATGTAGGATTTGTGGGGAACTTAGTGGAGGAGAACGGGATATGGGAGGCTTGTGGTTTGGATGCCGTGGTATTGAAGGTAAATGTTCTGCATGGGCACATGCCACTTGTCTTGGTGTTGGAAAAAATACAACAGCTATTACGGATAAATTGGAATGGAACTGTGCTGTTCATTTATCAGGGATCAGCACAACACAAAGCCGTGTTACACAGGTAATATCTAATAATCACGAACAAATGTGTCGGATCTGTGGGCATCAGTATGGTGTCATTGGGGACATCGCTGGCCTTTGGCTAGGTTGTCAAGGGGGTGATAGCGTCTGTAAACAGTGGGTCCATGCCCACTGCTTAGGTTTTCCAACTTTACGGAAAGGGAGTGAAACAGAAAAATCATTAGTGTGGGAATGCAAAGAAACACTCGAAATTACCTAATGTCCCTGCTTTAACCAAGAGAGGTAGAGGGCGTCCTGCAAAAAGACAAATAAATAATTTGTAATCAACTAATTGAGTTTTATAGTTTAATATATAGGCCTACTTGTTGATTTTAAAACATTATTTACCTTTGTAACCTCACTATGCAATGATTTAAATGCAATAGTTAAGAATTTAATCAGTGAATCATACTTTTAATATTTTGTTTATCTTAAACTCAATTTAAGTATCAAACTCAATTCGAGACAGGGGAGCTGGGAGGGACTTGACACAAATCACACCTCGATGAATTAAATATATAATCTCGGCAAATTAGCAATGTTAATTATCAATTAAGGGAAAGGAGCAGGTTACAGTGGTATGCTATTCTACAATAAACGAAAGTCAATAGCAAAGGCTACAGTGGCATATTATTCTAACCAAAACAATAAATTAAATACATATATTCAGGTTACAGTTTCATTTTTGAGAGTAA
>JAUCBJ010001718.1:0-15163 GCA_032718475.1 Nemertoderma westbladi
CTTTTCATTAACGTGATTGATAACCACTAGACTATGTGACCAAGAGAATTTGAAATTTTCGAGTGACTATTTTCAAACATAAATAACTTCGGTTCTACAGGGCCGTTTAATCTGAAACTTTTTTCATTGGATAGAGGATAGATTGTAGTGTGTGAAATAGGATAAAACTTGGGAAAAAACTTATGTGCACTTACTGCAAAATGCACTTAAATAGTAAACATTTTTTCGATATTTCAAACACTATTATTTCCAGTTCTATTCATCGTAGAATGTTATTGTTTGGATTAAAATGTAGTTTGGAATGATTTCTAACTATAATCGTAACATTTGTTTAACTTTTTATGTCTATAAAGTGACTTAAAATGTCCATGAATATGGTCCAAAATCGCAAATCCAGATTTATTAAATTGGATTTTTGACACTTTTAGCGACTGACACTTGATCATACACCATCGTAGATCGGTAGAGGATAAACATAAGTTGGTTAAATAAGAGCCACCATTACGATCTGCTAAATTGCATTTGTACAAATAAGTGTGCAAAAGTGCAAATTTTTTAATAAGGTCAAATTATATAGTATTGGGTTATTTTCTTTGCAGATACTTTATTTTCATATTAATATGTTGTTTGAACCTGACTGAGCGCATTAGGGGATATGCGTACAAATAACCGGCCCTTATGAGGCTTCGATTGGGTAAATTAATAAAACATAAGGTTGTATAGTATAATATTCTAAAAACCAGTGTGATATGCACTTTAAATAATAAATAGAGATCAAATGACAAATGGACCACACAATTAAAAACTCGCACAATTTTGTACTTATTATATCGCTTCAAATTAATTCATCAGTGGATATTTGGGGGAAGGGGGAAGTTACAATGTGCATTCGGGGGAAGTTTGGTGAACTGCATTTATGCAGTGAATCCAAACTTCCCCCTTTGATATATCATATACTTAAGACATGCTCGGTTGTCAGGGAAATATTTGTTACTGTCACACTTTGCTTCCATTTATCCTATCCTTTATTATTACCCAGTCAGATAAGAGATAATAAATCAGTAAAAACTAAACTAAACTGTTTCATGCAAACAAATTTCTAACTAAAGACGGGTGAATGACCATGACCATGGAAATAATTTTAAATATAATTGTATAATATCAACTATTTGGGGAGGCTTCCAAGTTAAACCCGAAAACAATTATTTTGTTACATAGTAAATAACGTTGTATGTTCTTCTTCCTCTCATAATAAAATATAAATGAAATATCTCAGATCGCTATGCCCTGTAACATTTCACAACCAAAAAAAGTGTGAAAAGTGTAGGCCTACCACACTCCGCCCAAACAACCGCAAAAGCATAGCCAACAAATTTAACAAAAGGTTACCTACATGTTGGGTTCATGACGAGATGAGTGAAAATTGATCGCGAAATATAAAGTAAAAAATTAAGAGACGGGCTGGCTCTCCTCCACTTTCTTACCCAATGGATATGTTGTTGTAATAATCTAATATTGGGGCGGCTTTCTCTCGTTCGTTTCGTTAATTACGTATATTATAAAAGTAAAAAATTAAGTGATAATATTTAAAAGGCTTTTTGTTCCAACATTGGCAATAATCCTAAAACAGTAGTACTATATGATATAACTCTGTAAATTCCTATTAGATTGTGATCTGATTAAATTATAATATGATAGTAATAATAGGCATACAGCAGTATCAGAACGACAACAATGCAGTTAGAAACAAGTGTATATTAAGCACAAACTACATAATTATAATAAAAAAACAAATAATTATATGCCCCCCTCCCCCCCCCCCCACCTTATAGAACAGCTACGCTTAAGGTTGTAGGGTGCCCTAACAATATTTGAAGAAAAAAAAAATTTTGAAAATTTTTTTTCGATTATTTAAGATAAAATTTTTTCGAAGATTACAGAAATCGGGAAATAGGCTTAGAATAAGCCTAAGGTGCCCAAATCTCTGTCGGTCGGTCTGTCTGAAATCTGAAAAGTCTGTCAAAACTGACAGACAGATAGTCTAGATTTGGTCAAACTCAAAAACTGACATCAGAATTGAAATCACCGACCAGGAAGGAAAACCCCTTTATCGGAATTTTTAGACAGGTGGTGTTCTTATTTATTTTTTGCAAACAGTTTATATTATCCCTCGTTTTTATAAAAAATGGCGCGAAGCTTTGCAAATTTTGAATGTCTTTTTCTCGAAAAGTAATTTTTTGTATTTTTTTAGACACAAAAGTACTGTTAAAGCTTTTGCGTCGAAAATGTGTCGTTTTTGTGCAATTCGCGAACTACTCTAAAAAGGCCAGCATTATTTCAAGGTATTGGAGAATGTATATATAGACTTATGCCCTCTAGCGTCTGTTTCGGTACAGAGCTACAATGACGAAATTAGCTAGCTGTTTCTTTATGCATAGGGCCCATGTTATATTTCGGCCAATCAGCGCGATTTTCATTTTACTGACCTTTGTTTACATATGTAAATGACGCAATGCGACAAAATCCTTCATTTTGACATTCTGACTATGCCCAGAACCATCATCGGCCAGAGAGAATCATAGAATGCAAATCTATTAACTCTCTACACACTCTCATTATCTTTGCACTCTCTGCTTACTTTCTTAAACACATCCTGACTCTTACATATTCTGACTGCTGACACTGCCATGCGGTTTCTGTACTGTTATTATATACTGTGGTTTGTATCTCATTTAATTGATGCTTACATTTGGAGAATACTTATGAATAATCGATAATTCTCCTGACTTTCTTGATTATTGAGGTAAGCAGAGGGGAACATTAGTAACAATTGCTTGGCTCAAATTACAGTGGTCTGTATGAATTCATGCTATTTCATAACCCCCAACGTACGTGAGCTAAATTTATCCTTATATGTGAGTAAAATTGGTGACAATAGGCAAATTAGCGTATTTCAGCACTATTGTCAGTTCTGTGAGTGTGAGCGATTAATAATACATTCTTAAAGACTGTAAACATTTGCGTTATCTCATGACCATCCGTTTTAATTAGTATAAGTCATATTTCTGCGTGGTATTTAGAGCGCAGCACCTGAAAGGAACTGTTGGTATTTCCCTGAAAATAAACATAGTTTTTGGAGATTAAATAGTAGAGACCAATCGAATAATACAAAGTAGCCTACCTCTCTCTCTGTCATAGAATTCAGTCTCCCACACCCCGTGGGTCACACGTGTTCATATTTTGTGCGGGCTGTCAGGCAACATAAGACAAGTAAATTAACAGGTTAAACTGTTAAAGGTCTAAAAGCGCTAACAGGTACACTTTTCTAAGGAACTACATGAAACTACATGAAATTTTCAGGAAATGTTCACAACAACTATTGGCCTATGCATGACTAGAATTTTGTAGGTTGGGTGCTTTCTTAAGAAGTTATTAAGAAAACAGTTGTTGAAATTTCGATTTTTGGTCAAAAGCCGGGCATTGTTTACAAATGTTGCCGTAAACAAAAAATTTTTTTAATTTTTTTAGTTTATATAGTCTTGCTCTTGTCCGAATGGATGTATTTACGAGTTCTCTCAGAAAGGTACATTTTGTTTAATAGTAAAAGCTATTAAACAAAATGTACCTTTCTGAGAGAACTCGTAAACTGGTAAATCTCGGTAAAAAACTCGGTAAACTGACAATTCCTCCTTCCACTATGAATAACCTAGTATGTGAATGTTTCAAAGTACTGTGGATCGGGGAGAAGAATTTGGAGACAGCAAAGAACTATCGTAAAGCAGCAATCAAAGTTTTGGATTTCTTTTGTAGTAATTTTAATATGACGTTTAGTTGTGGTGATCATGAAGAAACCAACAAACTAATTATTTTCAAGACAATCGGTAACATTTTTGCCAACAATAAAGCAAGAATCGAGAGTCAGTCCGTCCGGCAAGATAGCGTGAAGGTTTTCAAACTTCGCCAACGCAGCAAGGAAACATAACTTGAAATTTCCAGATATTTAATACAATGCAATAATAACTGTTGAAATCTATTTTATTATTCATATTATTTATTAATTATAACACTGAATGAAATAATATAAAACAATTAATGTTGAATACTAATATTACTTTTCATGTTCATCCCACATTTAACATTCAGTGATAAATAACATTCAAGGTGATAAGCCCCATCGAAAAAATAGTTGCATTGGATTCCCAGTCATAGAAAATGGCCGCACTATCATGAGTATTGATTAAGAGTTTTGAAGGTTCCAAAATTTTCATGTTGAACCCACATTTACTACCCAGTGAAAATTATTATAGAAGGTACATTCGAATCATCTAGAAAATACTTAGAATAGGCCTACTTAGACGTACATAGATTGTAAATCATGGCAAATAAATGAGTATTATATGTATCCGAAAGATGAAATTTTCATGTTGAACCAACATTCGGCACCCAGTGAAAAGTAGCATACCAGATAAACCATTCGTTAGGAAAATATTTCCATCACGTTCGCCAACCTTGAGAACCTTTATAGGTCGCAAATGATGGGTGACTGGTGCGTTTAAAGATTCTGGATTATGGAAACTTTCATAATGAACCAACTTTTGGGGTACCCATTCGTTTTCGTGAAATATTTCCAAAACTAAAAAAGGTATTACAAAACCAATTGCATAATTGAATTCTCCATAAAATTTCAGATAATATACAACAACTTGATTGTCTTTATCCAAATAGATATAATATATATATAAAATATATAAACCACCACGACAACTTTGAAAAATCGACCCACTAATTTTTTGGCCTTGCTGCCATTTGGCAGGCCGTATTTAAAAAAATTTTTAAAAAAATTCCCTGTATGGGTTTTCGTGGTCGGTGACTTCATTTCTGATGTCATTAATCAAATTTGGCCTTGTCGGTTCTGTCTCTATGCCTGCCAGCCTGTCTGTCAAAATATAACCGACAGTCTGACAGCCAAACAGACAATTTGGAAGTCATCAAATGTTAAAATTTACTCTCGAAATGAATTCTTCTGCGACTAGGAAAACCTCTATAGCTAAACTTTTAGCTCAATGGTCTGCCTTTTTCTTATATTTGACAGACAAATAGTCGGATAGTCAGAAAGACCGACAGACAGACATACTTTACAGACATATTTTATTGAGAGCACATGTAGCGGTACCTAGTAATTTAATTTATAAACTCTTTAAAATTAGTAATTAGCCTACCGTATGAATCCGTGACCCTGTCTATCAGACAGGGTCTATCAGGCATCAGTTAATCATGATCTACAGGAGTTATAATATCATATCAACTGTTTTAGGATTATTGGCAATGTTGGCACTTACTTAGCCTTTGAAATATATTACCATATTTTTTTACTTTTATAAATACTTGGTTAGTCAATTCATTAGATTGTCTAACGGTAATATCGATCGATATATGTTGGGTTAGGTGAACAGGGTTAATGACTTGGCAGGTTGGCACGTACTAGAGAGTACCCAAATATTGATTTATTTGGTAAGGACTTCCTAAAACAAAGATTTCAGAAATAATTTAGTTCACTATTTTTTATGTTTAGGTATTTCATTTACACCAAGGGAGGCCGGCGAACACTTTGTGAGTGTTCTTAAGCGCGGCGAACACATTGCGAACTCCCCGTTCCGTATCAACGTGAGTCCTACAGAAGTCGGGGACGCAGCCAAAGTTCGTGTGTTTGGCGACGGTCTCAACAGAGGAGTGATGAACCAAGTTAATGAGTTCGCTATAGATACTAAACGAGCTGGTTAGTGTTAGTTGTTAGTCAGTTAATCTCAATGTTTGTACCAATTAATTAATCTCAATGTTTGTACCAATTAATTAATCTCAATGTTTGTACCAATTAATTAATCTCTATGTTTGTACCAATGAATTAATCTCAATGTTTGTACCAATTAATTAATCTCAATGTTTGTACCAATGAATTACTCTCAATGTTTGTACCAATGAATTACTCTCAATGTTTGTACCAATTAATTAATCTCAATGTTTGTACCAATGAATTACTCTCAATGTTTGTACCAATGAATTACTCTCAATGTTTGTACCAATTAATTAATCTCTATGTTTGTACCAATGAATTAATCTCAATGTTTGTACCAATGAATTACTCTCAATGTTTGTACCAATGAATTAATCTCAATGTTTGTACCAATGAATTACTCTCAATGTTTGTACCAATTAATTAATCTCAATGTTTGTACCAATTAATTAATCTCAATGTTTGTACCAATTAATCTCAATGTTTGTACCAATTAATTAATCTCAATGTTTGTACCAATTAATTAATCTCAATGTTTGTACCAATTAATCTCAATGTTTGTACCAATTAATTAATCTCAATGTTTGTACCAATTAATCTCAATGTTTGAACCAATTAATTAATCTCAATGTTTGTACCAATGAATTAATCTCACTGTTTGTACCAATTATTTAATCTCAATGTTTGTACCAATGAATTAATCTCAATGTTTGTACCAATTAATCTCAATGTTTGTACCAATGAATTAATCTCAATGTTTGTACCAATGAATTAATCTCAATGTTTGTACCAATGAATTACTCTCAATGTTTGTACCAATGAATTAATCTCAATGTTTGTACCAATTAATCTCAATGTTTGTACCAATTAATCTCAATGTTTGTACCAATTAATCTCAATGTTTGTACCAATGAATTAATCTCAATGTTTGTACCAATTAATCTCAATGTTTGTACCAATTAATCTCAATGTTTGTACCAATGAATTAATCTCAATGTTTGTACCAATGAATTAATCTCAATGTTTGTACCAATGAATTAATCTCAATGTTTGTAACAATTAATCTCAATGTTTGTACCAATTAATCTCAATGTTTGTACCAATTACTCTCAATGTTTGTACCAATGAATTACTCTCAATGTTTGTACCAATTAATTAATCTCAATGTTTGTACCAATTAATTAATCTCAATGTTTGTACCAATGAATTAATCTCTATGTTTGTACCAATGAATTAATCTCAATGTTTGTACCAATTAATTAATCTCAATGTTTGTACCAATGAATTACTCTCAATGTTTGTACCAATGAATTACTCTCAATGTTTGTACCAATGAATTAATCTCAATGTTTGTACCAATGAATTACTCTCAATGTTTGTACCAATTAATTAATCTCAATGTTTGTACCAATTAATTAATCTCAATGTTTGTACCAATTAATCTCAATGTTTGTACCAATTAATTAATCTCAATGTTTGTACCAATTAATTAATCTCAATGTTTGTACCAATTAATCTCAATGTTTGTACCAATTAATTAATCTCAATGTTTGTACCAATTAATCTCAATGTTTGAACCAATTAATTAATCTCAATGTTTGTACCAATGAATTAATCTCACTGTTTGTACCAATTATTTAATCTCAATGTTTGTACCAATGAATTAATCTCAATGTTTGTACCAATTAATCTCAATGTTTGTACCAATTAATTAATCTCAATGTTTGTACCAATTAATTAATCTCAATGTTTGTACCAATTAATTAATCTCAATGTTTGTACCAATTAATTAATCTCAATGTTTGTACCAATTAATTAATCTCAATGTTTGTACCAATTAATTAATCTCAATGTTTGTACCAATTAATTAATCTCAATGTTTGTACCAATAAATTAATCTCAATGTTTGTACCAATAAATTAATCTCAATGTTTGTACCAATGAATTAATCTCAATGTTTGTACCAATTAATCTCAATGTTTGTACCAATTAATCTCAATGTTTGTACCAATGAATTAATCTCAATGTTTGTACCAATTAATCTCAATGTTTGTACCAATGAATTAATCTCAATGTTTGTACCAATTAATTAATCTCAATGTTTGTACCAATGAATTAATCTCAATGTTTGTACCAATGAATTAATCTCAATGTTTGTACCAATTAATCTCAATGTTTGAACCAATGAATTAATCTCAATGTTTGTACCAATGAATTAATCTCAATGTTTGTACCAATTAATCTCAATGTTTGTACCAATTAATCTCAATGTTTGTACCAATTAATCTCAATGTTTGTACCAATTAATCTCAATGTTTGTACCAATTAATTAATCTTAATGTTTGTACCAATTAATCTCAATGTTTGTACCAATGAATTAATCTCAATGTTTGTACCAATTAATTAATCTCAATGTTTGTACCAATGAATTAATCTCAATGTTTGTACCAATGAATTAATCTCAATGTTTGTACCAATTAATCTCAATGTTTGTACCAATTAATCTCAATGTTTGTACCAATGAATTAATCTCAATGTTTGTACCAATTAATTAATCTCAATGTTTGTACCAATTAATCTCAATGTTTGTACCAATTAATTAATCTCAATGTTTGTACCAATGAATTAATCTCAATGTTTGTACCAATGAATTAATCTCAATGTTTGTACCAATTAATCTCAATGTTTGTACCAATTAATCTCAATGTTTGTACCAATGAATTAATCTCAATGTTTGTACCAATTAATTAATCTCAATGTTTGTACCAATTAATCTCAATGTTTGTACCAATGAATTAATCTCAATGTTTGTACCAATTAATTAATCTCAATGTTTGTACCAATTAATCTTAATGTTTGTACCGATTAATCTCAACGATTGTACCAATTATGAATACATTTATTCATAATGTAATAGATAAGTAATTAATATAAATAATACATTAAAATTATAATATTGCTTAATGAAATCGAATCGAACATATTATATTATAACAATTGCACTTGACGAATATTAAACTAAGTCGTACTAAACAATGAGTAAAACTAATATTTCTTGTATAAATTATTATGTATAAAATATATTTATAAAAACCTTTATTATTAAAATAGACCTGGTAATCAGGTCTACCGTTACCAAGGGTACAATTTTTATAAGAATATTAACATTTTTTAGCTATTCATATTAATTATATCTATGTGATTTCTAATTATATGAAATTTTAAAATATATAAATCGTTCTACAGCTGTGGGGTCGACGGAAGTCCTACACCATCTTCAAGCACGAGTCCGCATCGCCACTTAACTCTTGAACCTCGGTGTGGGAAGCTCCACGAAGGATGGCGTATTGGATCCGCCGGCGGACCCACCCCATTTGGTGTGGGAAGCTCCACGAAGGATGGCGTATTGGATCCGCCGGCGGACCCACCCCATTTGGTGTGGGAAGCTCCACGAAGGATGGCGTATTGGATCCGCCGGCGGACCCACCCCATTTGGTGTGGGAAGCTCCACGAAGGATGGCGTATTGGATCCGCCGGCGGACCCACCCCATTTGGTGTGGGAAGCTCCACGAAGGATGGCGTATTGGATCCGCCGGCGGACCCACCCCATTTGGTGTTCGAAGCTCCACGAAGGATGGCGTATTGGATCCGCCGGCGGACCCACCCCATTTGGTGTGGGAAGCTCCACGAAGGATGGCGTATTGGATCCGCCGGTGGACCCACCCCATTTGGTGTGGGAAGCTCCACGAAGGATGGCCTATTGGATCCGCCAGCGGACCCACCCCATTTGGTGTGGGAAGCTCCACGAAGGATGGCGTATTGGATCCGCCGGCGGACCCACCCCATTTGGTGTGGGAAGCTCCACGAAGGATGGCGTATTGGATCCGCCGGCGGACCCACCCCATTTGGTGTGGGAAGCTCCACGAAGGATGGCCTATTGGATCCGCCGGCGGACCCACCCCATTTGGTGTGGGAAGCTCCACGAAGGATGGCCTATTGGATCCGCCAGCGGACCCACCCCATTTGGTGTGGGAAGCTCCACGAAGGATGGCGTATTGGATCCGCCGGCGGACCCACCCCATTTGGTGTGGGAAGCTCCACGAAGGATGGCGTATTGGATCCGCCGGCGGACCCACCCCATTTGGTGTGGGAAGCTCCACGAAGGATGGCCTATTGGATCCGCCGGCGGACCCACCCCATTTGGTGTGGGAAGCTCCACGAAGGATGGCGTATTGGATCCGCCGGCGGACCCACCCCATTTGGTGTGGGAAGCTCCACGAAGGATGGCGTATTGGATCCGCCAGCGGACCCACCCCATTTGGTGTGGGAAGCTCCACGAAGGATGGCGTATTGGATCCGCCGGCGGACCCACCCCATTTGGTGTGGGAAGCTCCACGAAGGATGGCGTATTGGATCCGCCGGCGGACCCACCCCATTTGGTGTGGGAAGCTCCACGAAGGATGGCGTATTGGATCCGCCGGCGGACCCACCCCATTTGGTGTGGGAAGCTCCACGAAGGATGGCGTATTGGATCCGCCGGCGGACCCACCCCATTTGGTGTGGGAAGCTCCACGAAGGATGGCGTATTGGATCCGCCGGCGGACCCACCCCATTTGGTGTGGGAAGCTCCACGAAGGATGGCGTATTGGATCCGCCGGCGGACCCACCCCATTTGGTGTGGGAAGCTCCACGAAGGATGGCGTATTGGATCCGCTGGCGGACCCACCCCATTTGGTGTGGGAAGCTCCACGAAGGATGGCGTATTGGATCCGCCGGCGGACCCACCCCATTTGGTGTGGGAAGCTCCACGAAGGATGGCGTATTGGATCCGCCGGCGGACCCACCCCATTTGGTGTGGGAAGCTCCACGAAGGATGGCGTATTGGATCCGCCGGCGGACCCACCCCATTTGGTGTTCGAAGCTCCACGAAGGATGGCGTATTGGATCCGCCGGCGGACCCACCCCATTTGGTGTGGGAAGCTCCACGAAGGATGGCCTATTGGATCCGCCGGCGGACCCACCCCATTTGGTGTGGGAAGCTCCACGAAGGATGGCGTATTGGATCCGCCGGCGGACCCACCCCATTTGGTGTGGGAAGCTCCACGAAGGATGGCCTATTGGATCCGCCGGCGGACCCACCCCATTTGGTGTGGGAAGCTCCACGAAGGATGGCGTATTGGATCCGCCGGCGGACCCACCCCATTTGGTGTGGGAAGCTCCACGAAGGATGGCCTATTGGATCCGCCGGCGGACCCACCCCATTTGGTGTGGGAAGCTCCACGAAGGATGGCGTATTGGATCCGCCGGCGGACCCACCCCATTTGGTGTGGGAAGCTCCACGAAGGATGGCCTATTGGATCCGCCGGCGGACCCACCCCATTTGGTGTGGGAAGCTCCACGAAGGATGGCGTATTGGATCCGCCGGCGGACCCACCCCATTTGGTGTGGGAAGCTCCACGAAGGATGGCCTATTGGATCCGCCGGCGGACCCACCCCATTTGGTGTGGGAAGCTCCACGAAGGATGGCGTATTGGATCCGCCGGCGGACCCACCCCATTTGGTGTGGGAAGCTCCACGAAGGATGGCCTATTGGATCCGCCGGCGGACCCACCCCATTTGGTGTGGGAAGCTCCACGAAGGATGGCGTATTGGATCCGCCGGCGGACCCACCCCATTTGGTGTGGGAAGCTCCACGAAGGATGGCCTATTGGATCCGCCGGCGGACCCACCCCATTTGGTGTGGGAAGCTCCACGAAGGATGGCGTATTGGATCCGCCGGCGGACCCACCCCATTTGGTGTGGGAAGCTCCACGAAGGATGGCGTATTGGATCCGCCGGCGGACCCACCCCATTTGGTGTGGGAAGCTCCACGAAGGATGGCCTATTGGATCCGCCGGCGGACCCACCCCATTTGGTGTGGGAAGCTCCACGAAGGATGGCGTATTGGATCCGCCGGCGGACCCACCCCATTTGGTGTGGGAAGCTCCACGAAGGATTGGTGTGGGAAGCTCCACGAAGGATGGCGTATTGGATCCACTGGCGGACCCACCCCATTTGGTGTGGGAAGCTCCACGAAGGATGGCGTATTGGATCCGCCAGCGGACCCACCCCATTTGGTGTGGGAAGCTCCACGAAGGATGGCGTATTGGATCCGCCGGCGGACCCACCCCATTTGGTGTGGGAAGCTCCACGAAGGATGGCGTATTGGATCCGCCGGCGGACCCACCCCATTTGGTGTGGGAAGCTCCACGAAGGATGGCGTATTGGATCCGCCGGCGGACCCACCCCATTTGGTGTGGGAAGCTCCACGAAGGATGGCGTATTGGATCCGCCGGCGGACCCACCCCATTTGGTGTGGGAAGCTCCACGAAGGATGGCGTATTGGATCCGCCGGCGGACCCACCCCATTTGGTGTGGGAAGCTCCACGAAGGATGGCGTATTGGATCCGCCGGCGGACCCACCCCATTTGGTGTGGGAAGCTCCACGAAGGATGGCGTATTGGATCCGCCGGCGGACCTACCCCATTTGGTGTGGGAAGCTCCACGAAGGATGGCGTATTGGATCCGCCGGCGGACCCACCCCATTTGGTGTGGGAAGCTCCACGAAGGATGGCGTATTGGATCCGCCGGCGGACCCACCCCGAATCCCTACATCACACCGAAGACCAGCTGTCTCCGCCATCCCTTCTCGTCTATTTATCACTGGCTCCAGGTTAACATTGCTTGGGCCGAAGGCCAAGGATGCTAGATCTCCCACAACATCGCGTACTTCATTGTGACGTCGGATCACGAGGCCACCCTCTTTGCAGTTTAACCCGTGGTTCAGGTCAAAAGGGTCCCCGCATCCGTCACAGCGAGAGGGGACACCTGTAGGTGGTCGTCCATAGCGGAGGGAAATTGCATCTCGGAATTCGGATGGCGATAAGTCCTGGTGAAAGTCAGCTAGTGGGAGAGCTGACTTCCAACCACTGGTCTTGAATTCAGCGGCCCGTCCGATGACTCTACGCTGTTCTGGTCGCAACTCAATAACTATGTCATCAAAGATTGCTTTCTCGCTTGTCCTTTGGGTAGCCCGAGCCGACTTTCTTGCCTCCTTGAGGCAGGATTGGTGGTCTGTCAGAGAGAACGTCTCTTCGCCTTTAATGGCACGTGATAGAGTTCGTGTACCGCCCTCTGATGTGGCATACTGATTGTCTGCTTCGCTTCGACTGCTGGGTTCCGTATCCCAATGCCACCATTATTTGGGGACAGTGCAAATAAACTCAGCTCCGACTGTGTGATTTCCCCTCCAATCACGGCTGGTAGGAAGCACTCTGTGATGGTTTTTTCCAACACATTAATCATGGTGGAACAGTCTGGAGTTACCCGTTGTAAATAGGCCCACTCCCTCAGTAGAGAGCAGACCATGGCTGCGAACGCTGCATGTGGTTGTGCCTCTGCTATCTCTGCCAGTTGTTCCACTGAGTTAACTCATTCAGCGACTTCACCCCCTACAAACACCTGCCGTTCATAATTTCCGCCTACGTGTCCTCCTAGGAAATGGTGATGTTTGACGATGTTTACAGGGTGGTTACGAAACACTTCCTTTACATGGTTCAGGTGCTCTGGTGACACCACGAGGTATCTTTTAGTGGGTTCGGGAAAATAACCCAACTTGGGGCCCCAGCACTGTAGCTCCTCAAACCACTCCAGTAGCCTTGGTAGGCAGCCGGCTGCTGCCGAGTCATCGGCAAACCAATTCTGGAATATCTCCTGTACAGATCGTAACTGATGGATCAGTGGTAGGACTCCTATGGCGTACAAGAGCATCGCCGCGAGGGGATCGCCTTGAGTCATCCCTTCTTGATCCCTTCTCCTGAAAAGGACTGCATATGTGCCGCGGATGCTGAGGATACTGTGGCCCCTATAACAGTTAAATAAGAACATAGAACATCGAGGCCAAAGAAGACGTGCATTCCAAAGGGCGGCTGTGCGATTCATGGAATTGAATGCCTTTGCTGCGTCAACCAATAGTACCCCCCAGCCATCGCCGCTGTGCTGGTCAAACAATCCGGACATTGTGTGGATCGCTGCTTCCACACCGGCAGGTGTACCTGAGGAGAGCTGCTCTGCTCCACAGGCATCTGTGACATCATTGTCTGTGACAAGGGCCATGGATTTGGCGATGATCAGGCGAAGACACTCACCGATGCAGATTGGTCGCACTCCACGGCATTTGTCCAGGGCAATCAGCCGGCTAGACATTAAGGCGCGAGTACACTCCCAAGGGACTGCCTTACTGGCCATCTCACGGGTTATTCCTGCGATTGCATCACAAAGTCGCTCTCTGTGTGCTCCATAACGTAGTAGGACGTTATGGATAACGTGTGTGCTCCATAACGCTCCATCGTGTTGAGTCGGAACCAGCAGGTCCTGCTCCACGATGGAGCCGTCTCGTGGCTGCTTCAATATGGGTACCCGTTACATCCACATTCATTGATGAGCGAGTCTGCTGGAAGAGGGACGGCCTGTGGGTGCTTTCTGTGGAGGACTACAAAGATCGTGGTCTTGGCACCCGAGTATCGATGGAGCTATCAGGGTCTAACACTCCATCCATTTCCCTGCCTGTCACCCATCTCACCACACTCCGTACTTTTCCCTCCAGCATCAGTCTCGTGAATACTCGAATGGTGTGATCTTTCTCATCACCAGGGGATGTCCGCCTAGTGTTGCGGTTCGAACATATCTTTGCAGAGCTTCTCTCGGCTTCATGTAGAAGCACCTATATCTGTCCCATTCGCTATAGTTGAGCACGGCGGGTTAGAAGTCTACGGATGTCTGCCGCCTTGATAACTTTGGGGTCTCGGTGGAGGAGCAGGCTATCTGCAAGGAGGATTCTCTCTGAGCGTGCATTGGCGACATTGAACTGGATACCTCTTGCAAAGGCAGTCGCTTCAGCGGCAAGTAGCTCGATGAGGTCTCCGCCTACAGCACCTCCTGGCAGCCGATACTTGGGTCCACGTAGTTGAGTTGTGCGCCGCCACTGCTCCATCAGTCTGTCTGGGGGTTCACCCTTACCAACCAGGTTGCCCCCAAACGTCTTCATCATCAACCCTTTGGGGTCCAGCTCTATTGTTGATGTACTGCATGACCAGTTCTTATCAAAGACGGCACTATCCAACATCTGGGGAATATTCTGTGGAGGTTGGCCATTGGCTCCAGGATGCTGGTTGATTGGGATCGGCGTGTGATCTGCCGGCAGGGTCCTTGGAAGCCTCGAGAGTGTTGCTTTAAGAATGGGTTTGGTCTGTCTATATTTTTTTATTATACACAAGACTATATTTGAGAGACCGGATCATGCTGAACATGGTTGTTTGAAAAAGCGTTCCTATT